>JAHZMV010000297.1:0-19155 GCA_027743765.1 Coecobrya sp. COE2
ATATGTAGAAATTTGACTAATTCCCCCCTATTCGAATAAGCGCCCCTATTCTAATAAAAGCCCCCTCTGGGGTGTAGAAAATTAATAAGGCCCCCGGGGCGACTAAAAGAGCATTTACGGTATATGTACTTACATCTATGCATCGTTGGGTGTCTGACGTCATTACTCTGATGCTAGATATAAATACATGACTGCAGTACTTAGTCTGTGCCAAGTAAAGTGCGTCATGCAAGGTCATTGAGGTCAGCACATGGTCACCACAATAAACGTATTTTGCTGATCATTAACCTTTTAATTTAAAAGGATTTTTCAAAAAAGAAAACAGATACGAGAAAATCTGGTTCGAACAACCTCAAAATTGCTATTTCTAATCGATAGAATAATCGGTTTACGAGGGCTTCCTATTTTGCCAAATTCCATTAAGTTTCCATTACTATTGTTCCAAAACGGAAACAAATACATACACGTACTTTACAATAATTGTTCGTTTATCATTTCTCTTCTTTGTAGCTTTTACAGGAAACTATGACTTTAGGTAAGCGGCTTAGAGTGACTCAATGATTTTCCTTGTGTAGTAAGTTTACAGGAAGAAGTACATGTACCTAAGCACTACTTTCTGCTACTCATTTTTTTTTCCTTTCATTTTACTCGTCCAACCAAAATCTATCCAGTCATCGCAGTTTAAATGACATTTTTCTGTGAACTCCCTAGCGTTTCACATTTACCTTGTAATATCCACGTTATATTAATCCTTTTGTAGGATCATAAACCAAGCACAAAATAATGCTATCTATACGCATTCGGACCTCAACCAAGAAAAATCTTCTTTTCAAAGTATATTAGAGGCTTAGTAAAGTACGCTGCAAAACTAACATCACGTTACGTAAAAAGATCAATAACAATATTATAACTCTGTAAATATATGTACATGAATTTGTACTTGAGTGCTTATATTCTACACACAAAACAGATTTCAGAAAACACACCATACATACAAGAGCGCAACGTGGATGGATGACAGAAATTGTATATTACAAACGAAAATCCGCATCTATCCATAAGTAGGGCTTTGATCTCTCCTTCTTGCTCACACTCTACAGAAGCCGAACAGCATTTTGGTTTCGATGGAACACTGCTGCTTCGAAAAGAAATGCTATATTGCTGCTGGAATAATGTTCCAAGCAGCAGCAAACTGGAAAGCATCTACCTACACTCCAAAATCACAGAAAAAGACTCAACACTACTATTGTAATAAAAACAGTCTTGTTGTGTGTATTGCTGCACTAATAGAGAGAAGCTGCTGCTGGGACAGACTAGGGATCCTATCACCGTCATCTTCGAATCGACATGATATCAACTTGATCTCTTTTTCTACACTTCACGTGGAACTCCCTCCACCATTCCTTACCATGCTACGATCATGCACTTACTTATTTTTTCTTTGATGATGATGGGCTCCTTTTTCGCAGCCGCTTTCAAATAATATTGGAAAAATATCATCGTTATCAGTTTTCACGGACCATCATCGTCGTCGCATTCGCATTTATACCATTTTCCTTTGACATCTCAACTGACATTCTCAGGTTGATTGTCATCGTTTCACGTTTTCCCTTCTTCAAAATCTCACGATGCCCCGATTGGTTTCCCTTTCGGGATGTGCTGACTTTATAGAGCAAAAAGAAAGACTGGCTGGCTCTGTTGCTTGAGTGGAATGGAGACAGTAGATAAAACGCTTTTAAAGGCTTTTCCCACAACTTTTAGTCATGAAAACGATGAATGTGGATTATTACTTTCTTATATATTTACGTAAGCACATTATTGCATTCTTTATATGTATAGCTGTATATAAGGATTCTTGCTCGGAGGGGGTTGTTTGGATGCGTACGGGAAAAGTAAATGGTAAAGTGAAAAAAGGAAAAATAGATTTCTGTGTGTGCCTCCTCTAATGCTCGTAATACTCTGTAATGATGATGGTAATAGCCTCTGCCTTCAAGGTATTAACTAGTCATTACTACTTGGTCTCTTCTTCCCCATCACCTTCACCACCACCACCATACACATTTCTGTTCTACACTCTCTATCTCGTGTCGCTGTTCCTAGAGAAATGGAAATGAGTAAGGAGTATAGTGTGTAGCATGCAGTGGTGTAAGTGGTGAGTGCGAGGAACAGGGCAGTAGATTTATTTACCATTTTCGCTGGAAGCTACAGGAATTCGTTTTCCCTTTCTTCCTAGTCCCGTTCCTGTGTTGCATGTTTTTATCCTCTTTGCTTTTTCGTAAAGTAAATAACAACGCGAGACATACGAACTTGCATTCATGCATGCATACACAAGAATTACTACAGGGATAAAAATCGTAGTTCTTCTGGGAGAATGGCAAAAGCCGAAATTTTTCGCATCCCTTGTATAAATAGCAATGGATTGTAATGTAGTCCATATTTTATTGTAATCAAAGTCATGGTATTAATGCAGTTTTTTTGGTAATGTAGGCGAGAACAGGCGTAAGAAGAAAATCGCACAATTTCACATTTAAACGAGGAAAACATTTTAGTTTGACTTTGACTGGTCTGCTTGGTCCTTTGATTCACACTACATAATGGTAGTGGTGGTGGTGGAATAAAAAGCTCCCTAAATGGATTCTAATCGTCTAAATGAAATGACTAGGGAGCAGTCATCATCATCAACACTGTAGCAAGTAGTAGCGTAAGTGTAAGCATCAACAGCACAACACCATTCCACACTCACTCCTCTGGAGAAAGTTTTTTTGAGAACGAAGGGAGTGAAAAAGTGTGAATGTGCGTGCATACAACGGTGGTTGTATGGGACGTTGCGTTGAGAGCTTTCAATCTTATTTTTCTCTTGAACCTATATCTATATACACTTTATATGAGCGAACTATTATACTAAGAAGAATCAACCATGATTGCTTTTCTTAGACAAAATAAAAAACAGAAACCTCTTTCGCTTACTTCATTCATTCATTCATGCACTCAACTAATGAAAATGAAATCAGAGCTTTAGTATGAATTCTTCTTCTAGCGAGCGCAGGTTTCTCGTTGCCTTTGCTGCTGACAATGAAAGAAAAAAGTCAACCAAGCGTGCATTCAAAGCAAACAAAGTGTATTGTTCAGGTACAGTAGGGTAGTAAATGAGTAAATAGGAGAGAGAGACTGAAGGATTCCGATATGTCACGTTCATACTAACTTGCAGTGATGACGGCGGGGTATGATGGAAGTGTAAGGGAAACGATGGTGGTCTTGGCTGGAAAGCTATATGCGTGAATGAATGGATGGATGAATTTTCATGATGTTGACGTCTAGGCAAGTTCAGGGGCTGTGTAAAAAGTGAAAACGCACATAAAATGTAACAATGAACTCTTAGTTTTCATTGTTTTTTTCATGAACGGCAGCAGCAACACATCTAGAGCACCTCAAAAAAACTAGAATCGATCGTTGAAAGTTCATGAAAAGTAAACGATTGACACCGCTAGATACGGGTGAAAAGCGGTGATGATGATCACGATGATGGTGGTGGTGGTGATAATGGTGGGGTGGATAACTTTTCGATTCACTTCACTCCATTTCATTAGTGGTTCAATGGGAAGCCTTTTAACGGGGACGATAGTGGTGTGATATTCACGTATCTTTGTCATTATACCTGTTTATGGACACCTTGTAGTAAAAGTTTTTTATTTATCATCTTTACATCTGTATACACTCATCGCAAACTGATTTCCTGTATATGACGTGTTTTCACACTTGAACAGCTATCTTTCCTGCTTTGTTGCTGTGTCATCATGAGCGTGGGTCGTTCAGAGTAAACCTCTGTAGTATTTGTGGAACGATACAATTAACGACGAAAACTTTTCTAAGAACGCAATTTTTATGTTTATGAGGCGTTTCCTAAACATACCCACATACCTATTTACACATACATTTATTACTAAATCTATACATCATTCCGATTTCAGCTTGATGAAAAATGTTCAGGTTCATGGCAAAATTGTGACATTCACTTCTTTCTTTCCTGCCATTTGCCGTATATTGTTATCCTGCTAGCCAACTCGATCAATAGAAATTCTACCTTCATTTATTATGAAATTTTTATCTACAAAATTTAAATATTGGGTACGTGGGAAACTTCATTAGATCACAATTACAATTATAGGAAATTAAAAACTGTTTCAAGAAAGAAGAACATTCCATTGTTTTCAATAAACTTGTAGCACTTCAAAAACAATAGCTGCTTACGTGCATTGTGTTCTAGAACAGCATTTGTATGTTGTCAAAATATGTTTTCTGCTCGTTCCAATCTGCCAACCAGCATGCCATGTCTCATCGAATGACTGGGAATTCTCACGTATGATAACAATCAAACAATTTGATTAGCTAACAAAAGCTGTTGCCAACTGGTTAACACCATACATCGAAGCCATATATGTATGCCGGAGTAGTTAAGTTTCATAGGTAAATTCTCTGAGAAAATCAAAACAGGAAGCGTATTCTGCTTGCTTGCTAATTTTCGAAAGTTGCGTAGGAAGGAGTGGAGGCTTTATTTGCGTATTGATAAGTTAAGGGTGAAAATAAATCAAATTTTCTCCTGGTTTCAAAATAAACCTACTCCATATATTCATTTGTTGTTTCACTTGACTAAACCACGCACTCCACATCGTACTGATACTTCTTTTACCCAATCAGTGATAAAAAGCATGAAAGTGAAGTTTATAAGTAACCTACGTATATATGTAGGCATACTAGTCTTCAACCAAAACAACACACATTACCGTGTGCATCTTCATCAGAAGTATCATAAAGACAAGTAGTAAGGCGTTCACTCAACAAGAAAACGTGATTATTTAAAAGGTTTCCTTATGTTCTTCTCCATACTCCTTCCCTTTCCCTGTGTTCCCAGTCATTCACCCATGATCCATCCTTTCCATCCGATCTCATTTCCTTTTCACATTTATTACTATAAATAGGGAAATCATATTTACGTCCTAGGATGTACGTACATATACATCCTGCTCTACAAAGCTAAAGTATATAGCAAAGTGGAAAGGGGAAAAGAAGATGCAGACACCAGCAAAATATTCGTATAATGGAGAAGGAAACTGCAAACTAGTACATAAGCAATGCAGCATCATCAGCTCCACTTCATTCTACTCAAATGCATTTAAATTCATTGTCATCATCATCAGCGTGAGCACCACCGTTTTGCATCGTTATTGGCTGCACGCACATATCACAAACTCACTCAACTCATTCATTATTATATTAGTTTATTTCCCAGCATCCATAATAATGTAATTTTCTCTTAAAACTTTTGTAGTACTACTACTCCAGCCTATTTCAGAGAAAACGCATTCGAAAGACAAAAAAGGTGAATGATGTAGTACTTCTTTCAAATGTCACTTTCACATTGAGTTTGTATGATCATCAGCCCGAAAATGCAGATACTTTTTAGTAGGAAAACTTTGATCAATAAATATGTAATAATAGAGCGGTTGTTGACATGACTGGTCTCATCATCATCACCATCACTGTCGACTTTCATGCTATTAATTCATTGATTGTTCATTCAACATGAGGCGTGTGGTATCTGTCTCCATCGTGCGACAAAACAACTCAATTTTACTTTCACTTTACTACTACTTTACTTTATAAACTAATTTCATAAATTTCACATATTGAATTTCTCCGAATAAATCCAATTTTCTTGTTTTCATGTGGCATTTTTACAGCGGAAGCCCTGAAAGGAAAGGAGTACTATGGAAAATGGATCGGTCAAATTACCCAATACGCACACAAAGTGTCTGGCAAGGTGTACGCTGTGGATGAGGACACCCTGTTTATCAAGGAGTTTACCTATGACGGCTTAGGACCAGGTACGAACACAATATTGCTTATTTAAGTAAAAATCAGAGAAATAAAGAAAAACGAGAGAGAAGAGAGAGAAGAAAGGAACAAGATACAATTGACATGGAATATTTGATAAGCTTTCACTTGTTTTCTGTAATTTCACAACAATACAAACGAGAGTTTTATTCAAACTTCATTCATACAGAAAGAACTTGAATAGCACAATTTATCAAAGGAACTCTGCCTTTTTACTTTCCGAAACTTTCTACATATAAATTTTATTATGAAATGTTATAATGATCAGTGTAACATTTAGTTTGCCTTTTAACAAGGCTTTCTAGAAAGTAAGTAGCAAAAAGAACAGCAGTATTTTTTATCTCCCCGTTTTGCTTCTGAAGTTTTACAAGCGGATTTAACTTTTTACTTTTATGGTTGTATTTACATATATACATTTCTCCTTTGTGTCCACTTATGTACAACCATAATTTTTAAAACACAATGCTAGTATTATTATTTAGTTCCTAGTAAAGGACACTTATTATAAAGTATGAAGTTGGGGAGCGAGAAAGAGAAGAATGATGACAAAAAAGATGATAATGATTTTGTATTGTGTGATGTAAGATGAGATGAGAGATATGACAAAATGATGTCTCATTCTCTCTTCCAGCACCATCATCTCATCATGATCTTCTAAATACACAGATGCATAGATAGAAAATATATATTTATACCAGCAGCACTGAGCCGTGCTGAGTGACTCTCTCAAGTCATTGCGACAATGGTAATAACACTGGAGGGGGTATATACCTACGCCAAAATGTTCTGTTAAAATACGGAAAATAGAATAATAATAATATAAACGGTGAAACATGATGAGGAGGAGGAAGGAGTATGTATTACAAAATGAAATGAAGAGAGCTACTAACTGAAAGACAAATAATATAGGTACATTGTACACCATTAACATTGAGGAAGACCATGAAACGGGACTGTACATGTGTAATATAGAATATTATAGTAACTTTTACCATTATTTCAGCTTTTTCTCTTATTTTCTGCTGACTGTGCTCCTCGTTGAGCATAATGTGGTGTATGAGTGACACAACCACATTCTTGTCATCCTCATTTTCATCTTTTCTTTCTTTTCTTCTTTTTCTCGTCGGTAGACAGAGACCCTGCTCAGCAGCAGGCCAAATGAATTCGTTTTTTCGTTTTGTACTCTTTGACGAACTGTGACTAAAATCGTCAGGAGCGTCACGTTTTGATCCACTGCAATTTTCCATAGATCCTGCCCTTCCTGCTGTGACTTTGCTATGCCCAGTGGGATTGATATAATTATTACAAAACGGAAATATTAAAAATGGTGATGATGGGGAAAGAGCAGGCACAGCAAGCATGGCTTGATCAGGCTAGAAAAATGAAAGGGAAAGTTTATAAAAAGTAATACAAAAGTCAAAAATAAAAAATAAATCGACACTTGCGTAGCATTACCTTTTCCCGTAATTAGCTCACGCACTATATGAAAAGTCAAAAATAGTATTGAATGAATCATAATTTATTATTAGAACATTTTTGACAGTTAGACATTTTATATAAAGATCCGTATAAGTAACTGAAAAAGGCTGTAAAGATCCCGAGAGCCTCTTTTCGTAAGGCAATAAGACGCCCTAAAATGTCCGTTTTTTCATTTTCATATTTTTATCCTTTCCTTCTTTGGTCTCGGATGAAATTTCATTCCGTTTCTTTCTTGAGCTGATATTATGCTGAGGCTAAAGTGAGTTCAGTTCAGTGAGTCGCAAGAGCATCAGTGGCATTGTGTAATGTCTCCTGTATACAAGGGTATATACACAAAATCCTACTTCTTTTACAAAGAACATGTATATATTATGGCATCCTCTCAGCTTTTCGTCGTCGTTGCGATCATCATCTTGGTTTTCATCACGATGACACAAAAAAGGAGATGCAAACTGACACCAAGTTAAACGACTTGTTCTTGCTCGCTACCACCACGACTACTATTGCTTTAGTATAGTTTGCTCATGTAGAAATGGAATAGAGCGAAAGAAAAGAGAAAGGAATAGCACTCCACTTTCCTTCCTTTTTTTCACCAAAAAAATGCAACGGAATACTGCTCGATTGCTACGATGCGATTCTTCTCATTTCTTGAAGAAAAGAGAGAAAATATGCCTTTCCCCTCCTTCGCCATTCATTCTTCTGAATGAATAAGTACAGCCAAGAGAGAAAAAAGTTTGTAGCGGTAGCATGGCAGCTTGTACCACTCACTGTACGATTTTTTCGCTTGAAAACCAGTTCATTTTTTCTCATTTCAAGTTGTAGTTTTGCTGGAACAAAATAAGAAAGACGGGAAAGGAGGTAGATGACGAGACTATCATGACGAATATACGACGAGACAACCGTTTTTATTTCTTTTTCCACCGAGACGCACACACAAAACAACATATTTTCAACGTGTATTATTATTACTATTATTGATCTATGACGATCATGCTGACGACGAATGTGATGATGAAGCAGTGTACCCACACAAAAGAGCACGAGCCTGGAATGAAATGCATTCCAGAAACATTCTTTGCTCTTGTCAACGCACCTCCTTTCTCTCTGTCTCTCATTCTTTCTCTTTAACAGTCGATGAATATAAAGAGCATCATCTCATTTTACGCTTGAAAAATATGCTATTTTACCCGTTTTAATCTTGAGCGCTTTCTTTTTTCTTGTCTTTTAGACGCTTACTTTTGGATTGGTAAAAGTGGAGATCCTTCACCATCCGGAGTTATCGTACCATACCCTGATGACTACACTGACAGGTAAACCAACAAACAAGGAATGACAGCGAAAAAAAAGAAAGCTTAAATATGAGACAACAATCTGAAAAATGTCAAAATTACATGTGAATACGCTCACACGCAGTGGGATGAGAGCATTTATTCTCTCTTTTTTCTATTTTTAATACTTATTCCAACTTGAACATATTATTCGCTGCTTTCATTTGCATTTTATTACAATGGTTTTCCATTCCCCCTGGAAAATAATACATTGCGAAAGCAGAGACATAGACATGGTTGTGTCGATAAGTCAGTTGAAATTGGACAAGTGGGCTCCGCCCATTTCATGTTGAAAGATTGAGCCAAAAATAAAGGAAGAGAGATGTTCTCTATATCTGCCAATGGTTGTTGGTTGTGCGTGAATTTGCAATTTTCCATAAAATGAACAAATGTTATATATATGCATGATACAATATATAAATTTCCCATAATACAAAAAGAGAAGAAGCGTTACATAATAGAGAGATAGTGGAAAGTAGTGTGGTTTTGGTAAAAGTTGATCAGTTGATGGGTGAATGGCAACGAAGGCATTTTAAGTCCATTAAAAGAAATGTAGCGAGAGAAAGGAGAGAAATATATTAGGGCAAAGGTATACTCAACAACACAAACAATAATACTCAATACATTATAAAGCATCAGTCCATTAGTCAATTGACAGAATGATTTACACAAGCTGTAATTGGCAACGGGGTATGAAGGGAGAAGCAGGGAAAGAGAACGTGTGACATCAGAGAGAAAAGGAGATAATGCAATAATTTGTTGAGTTGTTTTGTGTATCTTCTTTGTTTGGTTTGACTGAAGAAGTTATCACAATCACTACCACTCAATGCCATTATATAACCGTGTCCCTGCCACTGCTATTTTGGCTTGGCATAACAAAATGCATATTTATTCAAATGAAATGTTCTAATTTTAATCTCCTTCCTTGTTTATTTTATTGGCACACAGGGAGCCGCCCGTTCTTTCAAGCTTTAGCAAGGAAGATGTGATTCTTCACCTGCCGCCAGGATACAAAATAAAGGATATTGCTTGGCTCTCTGTATGGTGTCGTCGATTCACGGTATCCCCATGTTGAAATCTTTCTTTCCCATATCCTGACAAACTATTTGTGCAATAAAACGGCTTATGCAAATTTACCCTTTACATTTTTATTTTAAAGGTAAACTTTGGGGACATCAAGATTCCCAAGAATTTACAAGTGCCGACACGAAAGGTGCTCCCTGAGTTCAAACGTCTTGCTCACGGTCTTCGTTCCGGCAATATTACAATCCTCGACTCGAAAACATTTTATATTCCAAACCTGCATTATGACGGGGCTGGGCCTGACGCTTTCTTTTGGGTTGGAACGGGCGATGAACCTAACACAGGTGGGAGGAAAATACCAAATGAAAAGAATAGGTGAGTGCCAATCCAAACTATACACAGCAGAAATATTTTCCGTGGAAGGCGAAACTGGGAAAAGTAAAATATGCATGGATATTTCATAACATTTTGTATTATAATAGCTTGGATGTTCTGAATGGATATGAAGGAGAGGATATTGAGCTGAAACTTCCGGATGATTTAACTGTCTTCGACATTGACTGGCTTAGCGTGTGGTGTATCACGTAAGTCATGGAGAAAAAAATAAGAGAAAAAAAGCCCAGTGAGTTGGATAAATAATATACATCTTTTATAATAATGGAATTTTGCTGTTTTCACAGATACAAGCATAATTTTGGCTATGTGAGAATACCCAAGCATGACCTGAACGTTCCTCCATCGCTGGACAAATTCAAAATAAAAAAGGTAAGCATAAAATAATATTTGAGCGTAGCTACTACTGGCGCAAATGGAATTAACTGGAAATGAAACATTGTTGTATTTGCATAAATTGTGTGTCTTTTCTTTACTGAAATCCGAATTTGCACTCTGTCTTACTTCCTGTCTCTTTCTCTTTACTTTTTATCTTTTACGCCGCTTTTCTTCCGCTGTAAATACATTTTACGCTTACACAACTTTCTCTTTCACAACATTTTCATCACGGCGACATATGCATATACACAGCCTGTATATACATTGTCCCCTCCATATCCTCCATACTCAGTTTCAACTCCACGTCCAACTTTCTACTCGCACACAAAACCAACCGCAGTAAGTATACTAACAAAGAGGAGTTAGCGTTCATATTGAATTCAGAGTGTTGATAATAAATGCAATTCATTTTCCTCCTTCCGCTATCTACTCATAACAGAAAAGTTCGTCGCAGCCCAAAGATGGCTTTTCCAACTGCAAAGACCTTCTTGACGGAAGCGTTCAACTTCAATGGGATCGGGATGGAGAAGACAACATCAAGTTCAAGTTGTCTGGTCGAATTGATGAGAAACAATGGGTTGCACTTGGTAAGCTAACCAGTATTAAAAATGATGAGAGCTTTCACAAGGAAATCTCCCAAAGAACTCTGATAATTGGCCATAATTGAAGAAAACTTTATTCTCTTGAATATTTCCTCGTCGTCATCTTCTTGGCAGGTTTCAGCCCAGTAAGAGGAAAGACACAAATGGTGGGAGCCGATGCAGTCGTTATCTATTTTACCCCTCATGCTAGAGAAAAATACCACGCAGAGGACTACTACATGTCCGCCAAGTCCCAGGTTATTTTTATACTACGTGAAAGAATTTTTAAAATCTAGGTGGGGTCTATCACAAACGTATATAATTAAATTCTGTTTACTATCTAGTGTGATGGAAAGAATGGAGTGTGTCCTGACAAGAGAATTGGTGGTACTAATGATGTTCATATTTTGCACGGTGCCCGTAAAAACGGAGTAACCACAGTCATGTTTAGAAGGCCCATTAGATCTAGAGATGTGAGTATTGTACATGATTATGTTTAATTCTCATTAGGCTATAGAACAGATTTAAAAAATGAGTTTCTGATAAATTAATACAGAACCTAGACATGCCCTTGGAAGAAGATGAAGTAAATATTTTCGTTGCAATTGGAAATCTGAACGGAAGGAATGAAGCAAACTATCACTTTGGACAGCGCACAGGCCCTGAAGGTAATAGGAAGAAAAGTTATTACTTGAATGACATATATTTCAAAAGAAGCTTACTAAATAACACTAACATAAATGTGGCATATATGACTGATTGTTAATAATTCCCACTTGACATGCTGCTTTTCATGGTATGCTAACCAGGACATCATAAAATAAAGCATCATCTAGTTACCTATCATAATGCACATAGAACTGCGCCCAATGGTACTTTTTGACTCGTTAAAACAGGAACGAATTTAAAAGTACAATGCTAATGATATTCTACCAATATTTTCAGAGGATATTCGAATCATTCCCAAAGGAAGAGGTGATCATTCTTGTCTAACCATCATCGACGACGTTCCCGCTGATGCTGGCCCCCGTATTAAACCTTGGCCCCCAATCATAATTGAAGGCGTCAACAATTTTACAGCAAAAATTGGGCCAACCGGAGGAAAACGTGGGTATACTGCCATTACAGGTATAAAAATACCAGTCCGATCGGATTATTTTGGACTATTTATTTATTCATGAGTAAAATAAACTGTTATGAAACCTATACTTCAAATTTTACCTTACTGTATTGTGCTGCTTATTGGATCAGAAAAAAATCCAGGAGCTTTCCGAACTAAAATTGATTATTATGGTATATTTAAAAGCATCAATATTCTTAAAAAGTGGACAGTAGTTTAACATTTTCTGTTTCTTATAGGTAAAAGAATGGCAATAAAGCAAAGTGCATTTACTTCCATGTCATGGCACAAGTATTTATACGGTGCACTTTATCTCTATCAAAGGGGATGACAGCAAAAATCCGAGTCAATACCATCCATTCTACATCACAGACAGCTCGGACGGAGGTTACGGCCAAAAAAGTGAATCGGAACGAGCTCAGCAAAATGTATATGCCGGGGTTGAGTTTGACAGCGCTGGCTATCCATTCGCAACTGCAGGTTGGTAACCCTTATACATGGGAAAATGTACTCCAAATATTGAAGCTATTATGCAATAATGTGAACTAAAATATTCTATAAAATCAGTTTATTCGTGTTTCAAACCAATTAAATGTTTATAATTCATCACTGATTCATTTCCAATTTAATGAAACGTTCATATTATATATCCTTACAAAGCTGTGCGTTAATGCCCACTGGAAATTGTTAACAAAGGGAAACGGTAAACTTTTCATGCAGCTGGATAGCGTTAATTGACTCAACGAAATAATTGGAATTTCAAGCTAATAATAATGAGTGTCATGAATAATAATGATAATTCCTTCTTTGAAACTGACCATATCATATATTTTATAGCTGGAAGATATTGCGAATGGGAGCACAAGACGGTTGACAAGTCTGCCCAATCCGAGTCCTTCGAGGCTTACAAGGAAACACTCACAGAGAACTGTGTGGATGGGCGACCCGCCTTGCTCACGTGGACAGTGCCGCACAATGCACCGGACACTCTCTACTATCAGGTAATTATATTCCTGGAATAACCACAAGCAAAGTGCATTATAAACTTTTAACGAGACAAATCCAATGAATGTCAATATTTCCGGTTTAAATTGTAGTGCTATTCGCACAACAACCTCGGTTGGAAGATACACGTGTTGGATAAGGGAAGAACGAGGAGGGACAAGATAACCAACGGGGCCTCAACCCTCACTGCCCAGCTTCTAGTCTTCATTCCTATGTCGTCCTATTTCATCGTCCTGTCTGTGATTCGTTTGCTTCTTTCCCATCCCGTGTCGTAGAACATTTTGATGTTGTTTTTAGTTAATTATTTTTTAATCTTGAAAACAACTGCAACAATAATTTTAAAGTGAATGTTGAATAAATATTGTCGTCAATTTTCTTACAATCAAAATACCATAAACGAAATGCGACTAGTCCCACTCCAAACATTACATCTTCTAAAATACTACGACTGGTAACACGTTGCCCCGTTAAAAACTACTAACGTACTGGCTACCTATATTATAATAACTATTAATACTAATGTTGTCACTTTTATCATAAATAATCATATCCACAAAAAGTAACAAACTCAATTGTCACAAATACATATTGTTTGATCCGTATCAATACATAAAATCATTAGTAAAATTTCAATAAAGTTTAGCGTAAGTTTATGTCGGTAAGTGTTGATGAGAGTAATAATTAATCTTACTGTACAATATTTTATATAGAAATTATGATAATATTCGCTAACCGCAATCAATAAGAAAGGACTATTGAAATTTGTTGTAAGAATGATCATGGACAATATATAACTTCAGTTTAAAATATTTCATATAGCTTGAAATGTAATGTATTGTGTCAGTTAAATCTAAGAGAACTATTTACGTCTGTCTGTTTTACCTGGATAATAATTAGCTGTTATTCAATACATTTTAATCAGTATAGCTTATTTGATAAAATATTATTCGCTTACCATTTTACACCCTACAATATAATCGACAATAATACGGCGATGATAGATTTGTGAATAGAAAACGTACTTATTATTATTAATATTATTTTAGAGCAATTAGTTAACTTCTCCCGTGGATGCTTCATGCAGACACAACTCGTCAAACTCAAAGCGTAATATTAAATTTACATGAATACCATCAAACGTTCATATTATTATTACTGTAATTTTGGTAATATGTTTGAGTTAGGTTAGCCAATCGTAAATAGGTTTAGGCTTAAGCATATTTACAACTAGCATTGATTGCTGCGGTATGATTTTAAATTCCAACGAAAACGCAATATTTAGCAATGAGTCATACAACCCTTATCCAATGAATTAATGAAACAATCATATAAACTTTAAATATTTCATCTTGTACACTGAGCTAACTAAACAATGAACAATGCAAATTTGAATTTTCAGTTAAAGTTCCAGAAGCTTTATTATTTGGCTGGATGGGTACATACATAGTAAATAGAAAAGCTTTTAAAGAAAAAGTGCTAACTAGTTTAATGCAGCCAACCTATAGCGATTCGGGATCTAATAAATCATAGACAGACAAAGAGGAAAGAGTGGGTGGGGCTAAGAAATTGTTAACAGACTATGCTGCATTAAGTTATTGGATAAATATTTACCAAATTTGCTGTCAAATATTTACCAAATTTGCTGTCATTATGAATAAATGGTATGCATATTTTTTTCGTTCCTATATGATAGTACAATCGGCCTCTTTAAATTGCATGATGAATTTATCATAAAATTGAATAGCGTAACAATTTTTTTTCAGTTTTCTGTTTATAAAAAAGGACGTAAGAAAAAGTATTGTAAAACTATTATGTAGTCCAAATCGTTGTCCAAAGTTGAAACTGAATGAAAGATACATAGGCAGATTAAATAATATAAAATCAAGGATGCATTCGCTTTACTTAGGTAGTTAATCTTTCTATTAAAGGTTAGTTATGTGTCCTTTATGACCTTGGATAAGAACTTTTAAAATTAAATGTTCATGTTTAGGACAATAATATGATAATAAGCTATAACGTATTGAGGACTAGTTACTAAAGAAAAAATATTATATTTTTTATTTCTACAAGATTTATCTTAAATTGCTGTGCAGACAATAAACTGTCACACCAGGGATATATTCCCGAGGCGGCAACTCTCACAACCAATTTAACGGTTTGATTAACGATACGATAATAAAAATTGACTATAACTAAATAATACGTACATAATATACGAAGAGGTATTATTTTATAAAAATATCTTGAATTATTAAAGTATGTATGAATGTAACATAAGACAATACAAGGGAAATTGTGGACTCGATTTAAAATCTAGTATAATTGCTATAATTTAAAATTAACAGAAAAAATAGTCAATGTTCGTAGATAGTCATTTATTTGAACTGAACATTGAAACAAAGAACGTAATTCCAAAGGAAATCAAATAAACAAAAAAAATCTCGTGTCTGAAATCAAGTTCAGATCCAAATTTAAGAAAATACATAAAGTTTTGTGCTGACAATAATAAAAACCAGCAAGGAAACTCAGAAACTGATGAAACGAAACGCAAATATAATTAATTACTTTTTTACTCTAAAAATCAAAATTAAGAACATAATAATTTTTATCCAAGTCAGTATAATATATTTCAATGGTNTGAACATTGAAACAAACAACGTAATTCCAAAGGAAATCAAATAAACAAAAAAAATCTCGTGTCTGAAATCAGGTTCAGATCCAAATTTAAGAAAATACATAAAGTTTTGTGCTGACAATAATAAAAACCAGCAAGGAAACTCAGAAACTGATGAAACGAAACGCAAATATAATTAATTACTTTTTTACTCTAAAAATCAAAATTAAGAACATAATAATTTTTATCCAAGTCAGTATAATATATTTCAATGGTTTTTCAAATCCATTGTAACTTAAATACAATAAATAAATTAGCTATACGTGTCATTTAAAGGTATAAAAATAATAATAATGCTGGATGTTCTAATGTAAGCAGAGTTGTTGGTACGTTAAAAGTTAAGAGATGAAGTGTAGCATGAATGAATGAGTGGAAATATAGAAAGATGAAAACAATAGTTTAATAGATTTAGAATATTATCTAAAGAAATCAGATTTATACATTGATAATAAGTAGATAAGAAATCAATTTGCAATTGCACATGTAACAGAAAGCCATGTCTCTGAATGCTACTAGATATCATTAGAAAAGCTTCTTCACCAATTAGGTATGGTAATCAAATTGTCGCAATCATAAGATAAGTTTGGATAGCATAAAATTAAATGATAGCATTAGTGCAACTTTAGGTGCGTAATCTTAACTGTTGTAAAAAGCAGCACAACTCATAGATTAAAATAGATTCATTGTCAGTCTAGTGAATGCTGCTAATTTGACAAATTACAATTTATTCAAAATTCATAAAAAAGTATTCAACAACCACTGCAGCTTTCTTAACAGTTTGACTAAAAGCAAGTTCGTAATCAAGAAAAGACGAACAAAATCTAGGTGAAAAAATAACATCTTATTTCCTTTCCACTTTAAAAGCAATGTTTTCATTGACTCAAACACGTTGTTTCTCTATCTTATTAAAAGTTTGATGTTGATGTTTGTAAAAATTAATGAAAAAAAGAAGAATATCATGATGAATAACTTTTACTAGCGATTGTGATTCCCTAAAGCTTTAATACACAAACATATAAAAATTAAAACAATATTTCATAAGTTTTAAATGCAGAGATGGACGAATGCAATAATGACGAAAAATATTTACCTTGTCACATTTGAACTTAGAAATAATTTACTTAAATTTAAAAGTGCTCTAGTGAATGGTGAGTGCGGTGTAGAAAAAACTAATTAACTATATGAAGCAAGTCGCTTCCTCATTATCGTCATTGTAATAATTAAACATATACTCTCGCTTTCGTCACTCATCAGTTCATTTTTTTTAAAAATATTCATATTAACGCAAACTAAATAACACTTTTCATTTCAAATGCCTAATTGGATTTTCACAAATCTTTCAATATAGCTTTCAAATTAATTTCAGAAAAAAACATCTTTAATTTTTCAAGTTATAAAAGGTTTGACAGATCCCTGCATTAATTAAATATAATTTACCTTTGTAAAACAAAACAAGTACACAAATTTCGTTTATATATTATTTACTATTATACCTTGTATGAAATGAATGTTCTCGTTTAGAACTATAAGCTGTTAAAATATTTACAATTAAAAATTATGTACGTACATACATTTAAAACTATTTGTATCCGCTGTAATAACGTTTTCATTAAATAAATGTGTGTGTATTGATGTCTCACGATAATAAAAATATGTAGGAAGAGTTGTTGGGTGTACAGCAGAATGGATTGTAAAATAAAGAGTGAAAAAATAAAAATGGTTGATGGATATTTAAATACCATGCTATACTACTACTACAACATGTCATTCTATTTTCAATATGATTTATCTATCATTTCATTGAGACGAACATGCCGATTAAGCATATATCACATCTCTTCATCTAATGTAACTTGGTTAAGGTCAAAATGCTCGAGATCATTGATTTGACATTTCATAAAGTAAGAAGGAAGATGTTGTTGCGTTTTAGTGCGTAGCTTTATCAAATCCAAAACTACATGATTCCTTATCCACATTACATATCCGCAAGTCATGGAGGTATAAGTTTACAGCAATATAATTTCTCTGACGCAAATACGGAATTTCTTGATCTTGTTTTAATAACTTTCTGTACACCGAAACCTACACAAATCATGCACACTACTTGTGCAATATTTTCGTCAATGTTTTACCAGACCGAAGATGTTTTCTGGCATCAGACACTCGTCTTCATCTACAAATCATTTTTTTGCTTGGCCACAAGTTCACGATTTTATCATCGTAATTTGATTATGTTCATAGTGATCTGCAGTTCTCAATAAAATAAGCTTTAGAATCTTGAGTTCATTATGAAAAGCAGATAGATATGCTGTATAAAATTTTGCGGATTAAGAAAACCTTCATTCATGCTTTCAATATCAATATGGAAGGTAAAGAAAGTATGCATATTAAATTGGAATACTGAAATAATTGATAAATGATGATAACTTCGAACTGGCTCACTTGTTTCGGTTGAAAAAACTTTTATTGACATCGATGACGATTTATAAAGGGAAAGAGTAGAGAATTAATTTACACATAGCAATTATTGTACATAAAAATTATAAAAAGCTATTCAATTTTAAGAGTATGAAAAAAGACGTGCTTTAAAACCTATCAATCCATGTCTATTTAACACTTTTCAGTGCAGAAACGAGCAAAAACAATACATTGAGTGAGTTTTCAAGTTCATGCACCAAAAATCATGAAAGATGCGTGTTTCTGATGCTGAACTTAATCCGATTGTTGGTCTCACACATAACCTCGCCACATTGTTACATAAAACTCTTGTGACGTCATGAATTTTATTTATTTTTAACAGTGTTCCATATAAACCGCTTTATATACAATTTTAGCTTATATACTCGTACACTGAAAAATGATCACGATACCATTGTCATGTTTTTTTCTGATCATGAAACTTTAATAAAGTTATTTTTAGGCAAAGAGTTATTGATAGATTACTGTAATAATAGATTCATTTGCTTTTTCATATAAAAATTGACTTCATAATGCCTACCTTTAGACATGAAGGCGTGCAATAGATAAAAATAGTTTAAAAGCTTCTGCAAAACAATAATACCTATTATGGTTATGTAGCGCTAATGGTGTTATGTATTAAACACATTTTAACGAAAATGATTTACCCAGTTTTGCTTTTTATGGCAGTGGCTGTTACACTACGTGCAAATTATAGTACAGATTCACATTTTTTGCATGTTTTAAGATAAAGTTTCGTTTCATCCCCTCTGAAACCTATGAATTACGCTTTTCGCATATATTACATTCATGAAGTAGAGATTA
>JAHZMV010000299.1:0-16364 GCA_027743765.1 Coecobrya sp. COE2
CTCACGACAACGGCAAACTAGTCATCGTCAGATCATTTTCAACAGCCAACGAAGAAGCTTACAGAGCAAAAGTTGTGTATTTGGAAGAGAGGAAAAGGTTTAAAATTAATTTTTGACTGCACGGCTCTTTGTCGTGATGTTTTATTTATTCTTGCAGGAATAATAACAAAAAAGAGATTTAGTGCTACTTTAATTAAAAAGTTACACATAGACCTGGGAGGATATCATATACATCACAAAAATAATTAACAATTTATGCAATTAAAATAATCTTGTTTGCTAAAAGGGAATGTTGTCAGTGTGAGAAGATGATTAAAATAACGAGCAAATATGGATTTTCAGCGCTAGTTTCTACTACCACGGTTGCTGTATTGGTGATAGTTTTTGCACATTATGTTGCAGCGGATAGATTCAGGTTTGGTGTTTCAATTTTGTGTATTTTTTTTCTTTTATTTCAATCAAATTGTTTTTTGCAAAATTTATTATTGCTTTCAGTGGTTTGTGCCCATCGAGCTATCCACGTCAAGTATCCTTTAACGGCACGGGTCGTTGTTATACTGTCGGGAGCACTGGTCCATGTCCGAAAATGATGACTGTCGCAAGTAACCCCTTTAATCCCAATTTTGGACAGTGTCGCTGTAAAGACTTGGGCTCAAGTTGTTTTGGTAGGCCTTTGTTGCAGTGGAATGAAAAATGCTACTTTGAATTCAGCCAGGTGAGATAGCATTATTTGATGCCTGTGACCNGTCCTTTAACGGCACGGGTCGTTGTTATACTGTTGGAAGTACTGGTCCATGTCCCAAAATGATGACTGTCGCAAGTAACCCCTTTAATCCAAATTTTGGGCAATGTCGCTGTAAAGACTTGGGCTCAAGTTGTTTTGGCAGGCCTTTGTTGCAGTGGAATGAAAAATGCTACTTTGAATTCAGCCAGGTGAGAAGAAATTTGATGTTTGTGACCTTCTAGTGGTGACGGTTTGCAGAGTTCATTCGGAGCACATTAATTAAAAAGTAAAAAATATTTTGGCTCAAATTGTAATTGCCAGATCAGATTCACTGATAGTCAGTCTAAAATATTGAATCCACAGACGACAAGCTCGTGAGAATTGGAGAGATAACGAAATTTTATAAACTTGTACCCACGTGTGTTCATATATCTGCTATTTACAAGATACACAGGCTAAATAAATGGACTTTCCCAACAAAATTTTTAAAGTCCGTTGGGAATCGTAGTGTTTATTTTCCCATCGTAAAATGTCAACATGAGTCAATAATACAACCAGCCACACACATCATATAAATGTGAACACTCATTATTCAAACCGTTGCTTTAATTTGTCCTGTCTCTTTTATTTTCATTAAAGGGCCCTTGTCGCAAAGGGCACTGGCTCGTACGTGGAAAACAGGGCTATGCCACCTGTCAAAAGAATCCGTGTCCATTAATAGAAAACCAACGGGATTTGCTGAGAACATCCCTTCCCAGAAACAACTTTTATTTCACCCTTCAAGACAACAGCTTTCAGTGCTTTAAAACAGGCACACAGGCATTTTGTGGGGAAGGCCAAAGGGTCTATTATTTGGGCAGTGAATCATTCCCCAGGTGTGTTAATTACGAACCCTGGGAATGTGAACACTACTCAGGTTCATTATCATCGTCATCCTCATTTGGCGACAGGAATACGCAAAGCGTCACCTCACGTCAAGGTGACCCTAATCGTCATCATCAGCGACCAGCTCCAGGATTCGGAGTTCCTTACGACGGAATTTAAGAAAAAAAAGGAGAGAAGATACACATTTTTGTCACATTAATTAGCGTTGAAGCAAAATGCAAAAAGAAAATCTCATCAGAAAAATATTTGTACGCTAAATTAAAAGTCCGGAATGTTAGGCTTATTATATGATTTATATAATTTTTTGTGTTTGCTTAGTGGGCGGAACGAGATCGTGAAATCGTGACTGCCGGATTTTCTGTTAAAAGTTTTTTTTTAAAGAAAAGTATATTGTTTAATGATGCAGAGTCATGCTATGATAATTTAATATAATCAAGTTTATTTTTTATTGCAGTGCTATTTTTCTTCACTTTTTGAATAAAAAAATTTTATGCAATAAATATGTATTGTTCTTTGGCAGAAAAGTTCCTTTATAAAAAATAAGAATAGCCTCTATCTGATTGTTTATGCAAAATTTCAATTAACTATATAAATTAATTATATAGAAGAATGTGGATATGAAAACCATGTTCTCCATGACTGATGTCTACATTGGAGGTTTGGAGGGATCCTGATGCAAACAATGATCAACTATTTTTACTTTGAAAGCATAATCATTGAACTCATCCGCTATGATTTTTAATGATGATGAACACTAATCACATAAAATACTAAATTCTACTTTTAACTATGTACATTGTAATTCTACTGGGCCCCAGTCTGGGGATATTGCGCTAGTTTAATAAATAAAGTTAATTATGAATTTTAAATGGTTTATTAGTTGGGGCGATAGTGAGACGAGTTTTTTTTATCATGAAACTATGCTAATTTGCAATAAGGTCAATTGGTAAAGGTCACGCAGTAGTAGTGTCAAAAAATTTGCATATTTTTCGTCGTGATCATCGTTACAAGTTGTTTGTTGATCTTTGACCTGAGCTGTTGAGCTTACAATTTTTGCTATAATTTTTGAATCTAACTAAAAAGTTAACTGAAAGTCGTCAATTATCTTTTGAATTTAGTAATTGAAATTAGTTTTTGAGTGAGATATCTAAGAAATCTGAGGTTAATTAATTAACTGAAGAAAATAATGGCGCAATCTGCTAAGCAAGCAAAGTTGTCAGCTGGTGAAACTGTGAGTCGAGCCATTAACGGCTTTTCAACGGACATTTACACGGTAATTAGGGATCGTAACAAAAGAATATGCATGCAATTAAGTTAAATGATGAAATGAAACTGGAATAAAGTATTTATTTTTATGTATCTTGTTTTGTTGACTGACTACAGGCCCTGCTCCCTGACGTGTCATCTGAGAATCTGATCTTCTCGCCCTTCAGCCTCCACACCGTCCTGGGAATGGTTAGCCAAGGTGCCAAGGGTGAAACAAAGAATGAGCTTATCAAAGGCCTCAAGTTCAAGAAGGAGGATAATGATAAGAAGATTCAAAGCAGTTACAATTTTGTGATTAACAGCTTTCAGGTATTTTATGGAGTTGATCCTATCCCTTCGTCATGAATCAGTAATTTAATTAACTGTGGGGTTCCAACATTAAATAGTGTTTTTAGCTAACTATTTATTTTGGTAACTTTTTTCACAGGAGGAAGATGAAGAGGATGAAGAAGATGACGACGAGGACGGAGGAGGGAGCGGTGATGCCGATGATGATTATTCCCCTTGGATTTTACGGACAGCTAACCGGGTCTACAGTCAATCTGGATTCGAATTGAATGACGCTTTTGTGAAGGGCCTGAAGAAGAACTTTCTGGCGGATTTTAAACAGCTAGACTTCTCCTCCAAAAGCAAGTGCCAGGAAGCCGCCGGATTAATCAACCGCTGGGTCGCTGCTCAAACCAAAGACAAAATATTGGACCTTCTAAACGGTGACTCCCTGACACCTGAATTGACCAGTCTTGTTCTGGTCAACTGCATCTATTTCAAGGGGATCTGGAGCGTCCAATTTCAGCCGGATAACACGCACAAGCGCGACTTTTCTGTGAGCTCCACGAAAAAAGTGAAGGTGAACATGATGCATCTGTGGGCGACTCTGTCGTATGCTGAGCTTCCAGAACTGGACGCTACAGTGCTCGACATGCCTTATCGAGGTCAAAGGCTGAGCATGAGGATCTTCCTCCCGAAAGCTGTAGATGGTCTTGCCAAGATTCAAAATGGCATTGGGACTCTTCGGCTTGATGGAAAAAATGTGGTGACGGAGGCGATGGAAGCTTTCGAGCAAGCCAAGTATCCATACAAAGTGAACTTGTCCATGCCGAAATTCAAGATTGAAATGACCATAGAAAATCTTAAGGATCTACTAATAAATGTAAGCTAATTAAAGACACTTACATTTAAATTATACACAATTACCTATAAAATGGATTAATTTTCGTTTTTAATTGTAGAATCTCGGGATGAAATCCATGTTTTCTGAGGTTGATGCAGACTTTGGAGGAATTCCGGTTGGACAAAATGACCCTCCCCTTTTCGCTTCCACTGTTGTCCAGAAGGCCTACATTTCCGTGAGCGAGGAAGGAACTGAAGCTGCTGCTGCAACGCAAATGGGCGCTTTAAGAGGTGCATGTCGCACCCAATGGACATATGTTGATTTTACTATGGACCGTCCCTTCTACTTTGAAATTGTGGATCATGAGAATGACGACCTGGTTCTGTTCTCTGGTCACTGCAACGATCCCACTCAAAAATGAATCCATTTGTCTCAGTCTCTACTATTCAAGTCTTCATCATCGTGCTAACTACTAATTTAATTATGGATTACCATTATTTTTCACATAACCAAAATTAATTATTTTGTCCCACTGGTCGCCCGCCTGCGATGTACATAAAATGAAATTAAATCATACTCACTATTTAAAAACGCAAGTATAAAAAATATTGATTCTGTTGTACTGCAATGTATGTTGAAATAAATAAAGATAATTAATCTTTAAATGGTAAAAATAATGAATCGTGTATTAGGTGTATTACTTATTTTACTATAGATTATTGGGCTACAAAAACGAGTCTGGTCACCACCTCCGCCTTCGGTGTAAAAAAATGTTTTAGGTAATCTTCCCGTCCCATTTATTAATTATTAATGATTAAACTGTAAATCTTAACTTTTACAATGGACTCCTAAATTATGTCATGGTAACATTTACAAATTACGATATTTAACAAGTAAAAAAGTTTAATGAAAATCCCCTACGTGTAACTGAGCTATCAGACTGGAATAAAATCAAGTTCATTTCTTCACTTGAAATGTACTGGCTCAGCTCAGTGTCGCAAATTCTAGAAAAAAAAGATCAACGATTATTCTTTAGAGAGACTAATCACAATTATGATTATTCTGAGCAATAATGATTTTTACTTACTGTCCATTTTGCTGCCATTTACCCGAGCTCGAGGTCAGATTGGCATTGAAGGTGTATACGTAGAGGGCATCATAACAGCTCTCCAGTTGATCCCTTTTGTACCAAATATGTTTCGGAATGCCAGAGTAAATGTTGTTGCCAGGTGGGAAAACAAAGGCTGCTAATTCGTAATCATCATAAGTTGAGCCAGTGCGTGGATAGTGGAAGTCTAAAGTTGGAGATTCCATAATGTGCTGAGTTGAAAGTGGTGAGGTAGGGCCGATGTTGGCATTACCATGGATTGCATGGTACTGAAGGGCAAAGCCGGTGCTTTCTCCAATCACACTTGAGGAATGGAACGTGATTATGATGATGTTGGCGTCGGATACGTTGAAGGCTCCAGTGGTACGCCTAGTAAAAAATTGGATAAATTGAAAAATGGAATGGTTACCTGGAAAGAAAAGGATTGGGAAACACTTACGGTTGATAAGTTGTCATTATCGGACCTACAGGCCACGGAGGATAGGAAGTAGACCCTGTAGCACCGGAACTTTGAAGAGCTGGCCATTCTGAAGAAGTAGGCCATGTGGGTGGCCATGTCGGATAAGGGGTAGATGGGTGGGGACTAGTAGGCCATGCTGTAGAAGTAGGACCAGGCGATGTAGGTGGCCATGTCCAACCTGTTGGTGTTGGGGATTCTGAAGGTGGCCATNTGAAGGTGGCCATGTCCAACCTGTTGGCGTTGGGGGTTCTGAAGGTGGCCATGTCCAACCTGTTGGCGTTGGGGGTTCTGAAGGTGGCCATGTTCGCGTCGGCTCTGTTGACCAACCGGTTGGCGTCGGCCCTGTGGGATAAGGGGTACTTGGACTAGGTGAGCCTCCGTGCTGATGGCGAACTCCAGTCAGCAAAAGTTCTTGACCGCTACCCGGGGAATTTGTTGGGTTACCAAGGTATTGAATGTCTATTGTGTAGCCGATTGCATTCGGAACTGCAATTATCCACGCGCATCGCTCGTTTTCCAGTACAGCCTCAAAAGCTTTGTAATAAATCCCACTTGCGTTATTTATATGCACGTCACCGCATCGTGGTGGCACCCTTTTTGCCACCGATGGATTCGGGTACAGTTGAACTTTCTCGGGTTCCTCCAAAATTCTCACTATCTCGTCCTCCTGAGGATTTGGAAGGGACTGAGCAATCCCGGCAAAGAAAACCAAGCATGCAAAAACTGAAAATACTTTTATGAACGCCATTTCGGCAAAAAATGCACAGAGTATTGTGTGCTGTCAAATTGTTAGGTAGGACTTATAACAAAATTGATATTTTGACATTAGTCCGCATTTATATACCAGCCGGTCGTTTTATATCAGTTGCCAACAACGGGATATTAAATGTAAAAGCAGATAATTTTATTGGGACACGGTTTCACAAGTTATTATCTATAAATCAATCAATCAAGTGATTCTGCTTCACTTTTCGGTAGTAATCATAATCAGGTACCCAAACAGTGCCAAAACACAAAAGTAGTGCACTCATCTGAACATTTCTGACGTATTCCATGTGAAACCAATTCTAAAATAATCAATAAATGTTCAATATTACCGAATGGAGTTGTTTTGTAAATGTCGAACATATTTATGTAATTAAGATTAGTATTTTATTTCTGTTTGCGTTGCAGTGATGCTCTCGTTTTATATCTGGATTGTCGGCTCCAGGTAAAATTCAGATTAATTATTTTTTTAAATGAAAACAGGTTGAAGTAACTCTAGTTAAGTCATTCATTATTGTGGCGCATGACTTACATTCAATTCAATTTATCATAATAATTATTTTGATTGAAACGATAAACAGAGAAAGCATTGTGATAAGAACTTAAGAACATTTCTCTTTCATGGAAACTTGATTTATTTTATAAACTTTTGGCAACAAAACCACACACATGCGTCAGTGGAAACTTTGCTTTGTGGAGTGATTTTTAGACATGACAATTTTATCAATTTCCCGTTCCAGGCAATAATAAACAGTTGGAACTCCCAGAAGACAAACGAATTTAATCAATTTACTCATTTCAATGTGTATTCCGAAAACACGGATAAATTACATGAATAAAAATACAGGCGACCATCGGACCTGCAAAACCATCCACGCTGCACTGACATGATATGATATGAGATTTAAGATTTCCAAGAAAAAAAAGGAATATCTTTCCCCAATTTTAATGCTCGCATTCTACAATTAAGACTTTTAATTTAAGAGGCAAAGATAGCTTTGTTTGTTAGCTGATTGGGAACATTTATGGGCTATCATAAACACTAAGTTAGTTTAATTACTTAACTGACTTATGTTTTAGCCAATATTTTTTAGCAAAGAAAGTAAGGAAAATAATAGGATGGATGGAGCGTGCATCTTGTCAACCTTGCCATTTGCCATGCGCATTGCTCACCAATGTCTCAATGAACCCCAAATGAATTGAAGAAATTGGCAGAGTCGCTGCCGGTGTCGCCATGAGAACTCCACACGTTCCTTATTGTCTCCCTGCCATGTTGCATGTGATAACCATTTCCTGTGTTTTTTCGAACATTTAACTTACTTCTGAACCGCAATTGTAGCAATTTTCTTAAACTGAATTAAAAGGTGAATGCTTAGTGAGTGGTATAATTTTTTCGAAGGGATTAAAGTTAAGTTAAGTTTAGTCAGATTTCAGATTAATTATATTTTAGCTAGTCATTAATTTGAATGACTTGATGTGGTGTAGAGTGTTTTAATTTTAGTAGTAGTTTTAATATTAACAAAACAATTTAGATGATATATTTTAAAGTAGTAACATTAGTTATAAAACCAACGTTAATTTATCATTAAATATCAATCTTCAGTCGTCATTTAAAGTTATTGTCAAAA
This sequence comes from Coecobrya sp. COE2, assembly GCA_027743765.1. NCBI lineage: Eukaryota > Metazoa > Arthropoda > Collembola > Entomobryomorpha > Entomobryidae > Coecobrya > Coecobrya sp. COE2. Next base: position 7,948 of record JAHZMV010000299.1, read on the forward strand.
ATATGGCCAGTCCAGAGAAACAACCAAAGGTTTCCGATGATGACTCTGATGACAGTGATGAGCTTCCCGATTGTGAACCAGTGGACTGTGAACAAATTTTAAGAAGGGCTAGTAACGAGTTTGCAACGGACATTTACCAGGTAGTTAAATGATTAAATTGATAGCCTTTAAAATGCCCATGTTACTTGTTGATTCTTCATGATATATAATGTTTTTATTTGTTTATGATTATTTTGACAGGCCCTTCTCCCTGTGGTCCCTTCTGATAACCTAGTATTCTCGCCATTTGGTATTCACACGGTCCTGGGAATGATAAGCCAGGGCGCTCGCGGTACAACAAAGACTGAAATTGTCAACGGTATCAAGTTTAAAGAGGATGAGGATATTGTGACTGATGTTGTCGAACTGAGCTACGATGAAATCATTCAAGGCTTTCAGGTAAATTACTAATTATTTGAAGAAAATACTAATTATTAATATTATTATTTCTGTTTCTGTAGTTTATGTTTAACTGATAACCGTTTTTACCTACTTTCCAAATAGCTTGATGACGTTGAGGAGGGTACTGAAGGGACGGGGAGGGCGATAGAAGATTGCAATTACTTTTCTTGGGTATTACAAACCACCAACAGATTTTACCTCAAAACTGGCTTCAAATTTTGTAAGCAGTTTGTGGATTGGTGGGATTGTCACTATCTGACAAATTTCGAACAGTTTGACCTCTCCTCCAAAGAAAAGTGCGTGGAAGCTGCAGAATCAATAAACAAGTGGGTAGCCACCCAAACAAAAACTCAGGTCAAGGAGGTTATCAGTGAGGACTCGTTGTCTCCAGAGAAGACAAGTCTGGTGCTGGTTGGATGCATTTACTTCAGAGGAATGTGGCTCGTTCAGTTTCCACCTGCGAATACACACCAAGCCGACTTCTCGGTGAGTTCCACGAAAACAGTTAGGGTGAGCATGATGCGTCATGCGATGGCGGTGCCCTGCGGGGAGCTTACTGATTTGGACGCCATGGTGATTGACATTCCATACCAAGATGGTCGCCTGAGTATGAGAGTTTTTCTTCCAAACGAGGTGGATGGCCTGGCTAAAATTCAGAATGGTCTTGGAACTCTGCGTCAGGACGGGAAAGATTTAGTGAAGGAGGCAATGGCCACATTCCGGGAAGCCAAGTATCCCTACAAAGTGCAGGTGGACATGCCTAAATTTAAGATTGAAACGTGTATCGTAAATGTTCAGCAAGTTCTGGCAAATGTAAGGCTTTACAAATATTTTTTAACTTTTTAGTCTTGTAATTAACTTTGAAAGTAACTATTAATGGTTTTATTTAAATTACAGAGTTTGGGTATGACATCTATGATTTCGGAGACTGATGCCGATCTTGGAGAGATTGCGACTCCAAGGTGGACATGCCTAAATTTAAGATTGAAACGTGTATCGTAAATTTTCAGCAAGTTTTGGCAAATGTAAGACATTAGAAACGTTGTTTACCCTTTTAGTCCTGCGTAATTAACTTTAAAGTTATTTATAATGGTTTTATTTAAATTACAGAGTTTGGGTATGACATCTATGATTTCGGAGACTGATGCCGATCTTGGAGAGATTGCGACTCCTGATGAGGCGAGTGATAATACTAGTGCCCTTTTCGTGTCCCACTTTATTCACAAGGCGTACATTTCCGTGAGGGAGGAAGGAACTGAAACAGCGCCTGCAGTGCAGACGGGAGCGTTAAGACGGGGAAGTCGTACAAAATGGACGAATATTCCTTTTAACATGAATCGTCCATTCTACTTTGAAATCGTGGATCATGAGAATGACGACTTGGTTTTGTTCTCTGGTCACTGCAAGGATCCCTCTCAGGAATAAACATGTTTTTTCTCTACCTCTATCATCATTAGCTAATTACTAATTTAATTAACGATTATTCGCATAAAACTTGAACAAAATAATTTTTTTCGCACTAGTCATCGTCATTAATCATTAATGTAAGAATTTTGATATGTAAAACGATAGTTGATATTTTAAAAGATAATCTTAGAAGCTACTACAATTAATGTAATTTGTATCTACACGAAAATGAAGTATTGATAAAGCTAGTAAAATAAATAAACGCAATTAATTTAATGACAATGAAAACTAAATCATCTTACTGAGTTTGTTATTGGGGTGACTTCGGACTACTTCCTGCGGTTAAGTTATATATTATGTTATTTATAACGTGCTCAGCAGAAATATTTTTCATGTGATCTGGACAGTTTATTTTATGTAATTACACAAACAGTTTAAATAGCAACATAACAAACATCCTTCACAAAACGACAATTAGTGGTAAACATGAATTATTAGAGTAGATAATTAATATTCTAGTGGATTCTCCCGTATCATTTTTCTTGACATTATTTATGGTAGGATACATCTATTTTTTCATGAGATCTATTTTTAAATTGCACGATAGAGAATTATATAAGTGGCATTAATTACATTATTATCTTTTGTAAGTAGCTTGTTTCAGATGAAAGTGAGGAGTGAGGAGACAATCTGCAAAACCCATGTAATGGTGGAGGGTCGGCCGGCTAGAAATTCCATTCGTCCTCAATTTATACAAGCCTAGGGAATTTAATTTAACAATTTAATAGGGAAATGACAAAGATCCTATTCAACCAGTAATCTCCTCCGAAAAATCCTCAGCGGTTGGTTGGAAACAGCTAAACTCACCTCCTTCCATCTTCATGGAAATGTGCATGGCCACGTAAAACAGGAAGCAGCCGACTGTATACACCACCAACATCACTACCCGAAATTTAGCGTGCTGAAATACAAACAGTTAAAATTGGTCAAGACTTTCAAAAAAATAGTCTACAACAACGATGTAACTGTAGGGATTTGTTGAATTTTAGTAGCTTACGGGAGCATCGCGATGAAACAATCGCATCATTGGAGGTGGGAAGTAGGCCCGAGGTGGATCCAAGTCGAGCTCTTCGTCCACCTTGTGCAGATGGTACTCCATTCCGAGAGTGAACACGAGCTGGTACACAAGGAAGGCACAGTAGATCCCGAAGGTCACGCAGTTCATGATACCCGAGGGAATGGCAGCGGCGGATAAGATGCAGCCCATTGCGAACAAGTACTCCAGCCATCCGAAAAGCCAGTGGAGACCGATTTGGATTACACGGAGCTCCATGTCATAAAACCGGAAGGCCCCAAAGAGAAGGTGAAGGATAAATAGTCCAATGACTGTGTATCCCATGTAAATATGGGATGCTGTGGCGTCTGTCCAAACGATTTCGTAAGGGTCTCCTAGGGTGCGTTTGATTTTGAGGGCGTAGATTCCTCCGAAGGTGAAGAGGAGGGCGGTGAGGAGGCAGAGGACGTGCATCGTGTACCACCAAAACTCCTGCAGGAAAAACACCCTCGAGTACGTCTCCTTTTAGAACCTCGCAACGAAATAGCTGAAAGGAACAAGGATGACCCAGGCCAACAGCATGTTCACCACGTGGGTTCGTCTCCCTTCAATTTCCACGGGGGGCTTGGTTGCAAGTTCAGCCGGAGGTGTTGTTGGGAAAAAGGGACAGGGACATCGAGTCTTTGGATCTTCTGCCATTTCCTTCATCGTAAACTCGTGGTCGTGTGTATCCTGCTTTTGCTGGAGTGTCTGAACATCCCGATGCACCTGTTCATTTTCTGGAACAATGTAGCGAGATCCAAAGTATTCCCGGAATGGCTTATCGTCAAACTCAGTTTTAAGCACGACGGGGTCTTGATGGGCACTGTCGAACATTTTTATAATTGGGCTTTTCGGTGTCTTCCCAACGTAGGCGTGCCACCTTGTCTTGCCGTCTGTGCTTTTGCTCATACCGGGATTGTGCCAGTCAGGTAACTCGAACGTTCGGAGATACTCTCTCCAGCCGCCGTTCCAATTGTGATAGTCTCCTTTTGGCGGCAAGTATTTTCCAGTATTCTCGATGAGAGTGTACTTGTCCACCAGAAAATCTTTTAAGGTTTTCCGTAGCGGTAGCTGACCATGGGATTGTTCGGAATAGTAATCGGGAGCGGAGGTAACGGATACGTGACAGTTTATGTCTTTGGGAGAAATATATTGTTTTCGGAAAAAGTCCCATCCGCCTTTGGTGAGAAAAGTAGGTTTCAGAACTTTATAAGCGGCAGAAAAACCGTAGGGTCTGTTGGTGTTGTAAGACTCGTTGATACAACTGTTCATCAGCCCCAGTTGAATCGCTCCAGCCCGGTAGTTATCGCCTGTGTTCACGTCCAGTGTATGACAACAAGGATATTCACTGCAGTAATAATTGGGAGGATACCAGGCTGGTATTACCAGCCCAAATTTTGGGCACATGTTCTTGGACTCCAAACTCCATCCCAATGAGTTAGTCTGCTGGTGTAGTAATGGATCGGAGTCTCATCCTCGACAATCATTGTGGCGAAGTGAAGCTCGGAGGCCCATCCCTGATCCATTTGAGCATATCTCCAAGTCGTATGTACTTCAGTCACATACTGGTCCGGGTTTTCCTTATACTGAACTTTCGGTGGCTTTCGTTGGCTTTGAGGAATCTGGCTGTTCCTACAAGCGTCTTGCTGCGCTGAGCTGGAGGGTCCACTTGGCCCAGGGCTAGGACCTGGAGGACTGCTACCGCCACTTGCAGGAGTGAACTTGTCCGCTGCGAACATGAAGATGGAGGGATGGACCGCTGCTTTGGGGTGTGAGAACATGCATGGTACGTGATTCAACTTTGACCCGTAATGTACTCGGCATTCAGTTGTCGCCTTGTTTGTGCACGAAAGTTGTTCGTTTACCGTGCTATCATCCTGGTCACAAGTGACATCGTCAGTGAACTGACCAACGGGAAGTCCGTCCTGATCCCTCACCTCCAACATAAGTAGTTTGATTCTGCCGGTGGGGCAGTTCTTGCCAGAAGGCTGGATTATGTCACGAGCGAACACTTTGATGTGGAGGTAGTTGTGGAGATACATGCTGTCCGCTTCAATCAACGTCACCTCCACTTTGTACGGATTAGGTAGTTGTGGAGATACATGCTGTCCGCTTCAATCAACGTCACCTCCACTTTGTATGGATTTTGACAGTTTTCGTCCGGCTGCCACTCGGGATGCGCAGGTCTCTTCTCATAGCCTGGGTGAAATGGAACACCGTATTTTTCACTCACATCTTCGCCAGTTCTCTTGACCCCCAACCAGACATATTCAAAACGATGAGTTGGAACAGAAGCTGCGTCCCATGGAGCCTTTATTGTTGGTATCGTACACACAGCACCACTGCATTCCTTGTAAGTAACTTTTCTCAAGGCGTCTGGGTTTGGTCGCTTGAATGTGTTCATTTTCTCCGGGTTGAATGGGTCGATATGGTTGCCAATGTCGAAGCTCTTCTCTGCCAACGGAAGGAACCCTTTGAGTGGTTCCCACATCGAAAAGATCGATTTCCGGTAGTGGCTCCCCACGATGCAGAAACTAATTCCTTCCTGAGCTATGACCTCATGCGTGAAGTGCAGTCGATTGGTGTAATTTTTCCGGCTACCACCATCCTGTCTAGTTATAAAACGCTTTACAGGAGCCATTTGAAAGAATTCTGTGTTCCAGGTTGCTACTCCAGTGTTACAGACCTTGGGCCAATGTTTGCGGCTGACAGGATCCCCATTTGCCAAGAAGCCAGTGAATGGACGTGTCCAACCCAAGTCGTCATCTCGCAGCAACTCATCACAGAACTGTTGCAATTGATAACTAGCAGGAGCCCTTCCAGGAACATAATATTCTTCACAACATTCTGCCCCTGAAGCAGACCTATCGCAATTACCCACAGATCCCCCAAACGGGTCAACGTTGTACTCACACGCGGACCTGACTAATTTAAATGGCGGAAAGAAACACCAACCTAACAGCATCAGCAACACAGCCTTCTGCTTTCCATTTTAACACTCACTTCGCTTCACTTGAAAATAATTGTTCAAATAAATAGCTCACTCACAAACTTCAAGACAATACTTTTAATTCATTGATTAATTGCTAACTAATTATTTAACCAACCCTATCTCAAAACTAGTAAATAAAAGTTGACAATAACTCTATCGTTTGCAAAAACCAAAAATGAGAATGAGAACTCGCTCGTTTCGCAAACAGAAACTTGGACGCAATCAATCTGAAGAAAGACGAGAATGGTTTGGAAAAAATGTGCAATTTTTATTTTTTGACCTTTGTGCAAAATGGTACCATTTTGGAATCAGAAGGAGATCCAGACAATAAACTAGGGTCGTTGTTCAGAAATTGGAACTGCAGCTTTCGTCTTTGTTCCAAACTACAAGCAGATGGGATTCATTGCATTTTGACAGAGCGGCAAGCAAGCAAGCTTGAAAAAGTGTAAACACAAAACTTCTCCAGACACTCTGTTTTTCCACTTTAATTAATAATTATCCTTCAAAATGCCTAGCCCTGCTGCAGCAAGTGGCTCTAATAGTAATTATCTTAAAGATGTTAATAATTGTCATTCAAGCTTATCATCTGAGGAAGTCAAGGTTAAAAAAGTGGTGTACATTTTTGATAAGCACTTGGCACGGTGCACTGATAACATTGCCCATATCAGAGGAAGGGGTCAAATGGTTCATGAGCTGATAACGGTTTATGGATTACTGGAGGAGTTGGTGGAGTGGAAGGTTGGAGGTGTTGTGGGGAAGGAGGACTTGTTACGGTTTCATTCGCAGGATTATGTGGACTTTTTGTTTGATGGAGAAGGTGGTGGTGGGGAGGTAATGAAGGGGGAGGAGCTGAACTGTGATGATGCTAACGATTCGTGTGATAGTGAAGATGAAGACATTAATGGAGGGTCCTCCGATCAGGAAGACTTGGAGGAGTTTGGGTTGGGTTACGATTGCCCTGTGTTTAAAGGATTGGGGGAGTTTGCGCTGAGAATTGCAGGGGGTACGGTGGCAGCCGCGCAGGAATTGGTTAACGGAGCGGATATCGCAATTAATTGGAATGGAGGCTGGCATCATGCTCAAAGGTTAGTCACTAAAGCTTATAATAAGGTTGTGATGGGCTTTTGGGAGAGCAATTAAGTTTTAATGATTCTTGTTTGATTGCAGACAAGATCACTGATGTGGGACAAGGACGAGGAAAATACCACGCTTTGAATGTGCCACTCAAAGTAGGCGTCATCGATACTCAATTTAAATTCGTCTTCGATTCTATTTTCAACGCGGTTTTAAGAAACTTCACCCCAGACGCTGTTGTCGTTCAGTGTGGCGCAGACTGTCTGGCTAAGGATCCTCTGGGAGTGTTCAACTTGACATTGGAGGGAGTAGTTCATTGTGTAAAGACAGTTTTGGAGACGTCTATTCCAACACTGTTGCTTGGAGGGGGCGGTTACAATTTACCGAATGCGGCGAGATTATGGACCAGCATTACGGCAGCGGCTGTGAATAAAGAGTTGAACAATGATATTCCTGACAATAAGGTATGCTAATTAAATTGCGAATCTAATTTAAGATTAAAACTAGTTAACTAAAATTATGGTCAATGATTAACTTGTCTTGTGTCATTTACTTTCTTTTCAGTATTTTTTAAAGTATGGACCTGACTTCGAACTGGCAGTGCAGCCAAGTCTTCGGAAAAATGAAAATGACGATGAATACATTAGCCAGCTTATCGACACGGTTATCGGTGAGTTGCTCTCTTCTACTTTTGTTGAAATAAATGATTCACAATAAACAATAAATAAATTAACTAAATCTTTGTTTTATTTTTTTTCAAGGACATTTGATCTCCCTTCGGAAACGCAAAGAACTACTAAATTAATCATTTGCTCCAACGAGCAAATGATAAGCAACGATAGTTTAGTTAATTCTTTTTTTACAAATTTTACTGTTTTCAATAAAAGCGCAATTATATTTTGTAAAGAGATTCCAAATTCTCCTCAGTCATTTGTTCCCCCCCAGCACAATTTTTCAAATGCATGTCCCTCAAGCTCCTTCTATAAAATCTTTTCGGGCACCTGGAACACTTCAACTCCCACTCCGATTCCGGCGTGTGAATCGCCAACATGTGCCAAATCCTCCCCTGCTCCGATAAGAACCCCTTTCCACAAACATTACAAATTTCTGTCACCTCCCTCTTTGGATTGTGCTGAATCTCCTTGTGGACCTTTAGCTTCTGCACTCTTCTGAACAACCTGCCGCAAATATCGCACGAAAATTTTGGTTCTTCATGGCACTCCATGTGACATTGAAGGTGGGCTTTGTGGGAAAAGTTTTTGCCGCACTGCTCACAAACAAAGTCCAGCGTCTTGTTATGATTCTTCTGTTGATGATAATCCAAAGTGCTCTTGCGTCGAAACACGTCTCCACAAATGTCGCACGGGAATGTATACTCTTTTTTCTCCCCCTGAGGTCGCTTTGGCC
>JAHZMV010000300.1:0-44141 GCA_027743765.1 Coecobrya sp. COE2
AGTGAGAATACCTATGCACCTCTTACCTTGTTAAGCATGTCTTTCGGATATGTTATGAAATATGGGCATTGACTCCAATATGTCATTTGTCAAACATACATGTACACATATTCATAATAAAAAGTTGATGAAGTCCATATAATACGAATTGACTCATTCATGATTCAGTGTACTTAAACGGAAAGTTTACCATGTGTCTCTATTCTCTACACAAAATCATTACTTTTACTATCACGCGTCTCTATCACATTGTCTAATATTTAATGCATGCAATCCCGATAATTGTGCATTATGCCATTCATTAGTACTTAACAGCATAATTAACAAGCCAAAGTCAATGTTGAATTTTAGGTATGCTTGAAATGGTAGAAAATGACCTAACTCTAATATAATATCTAGATAACGCACGCGTATTTCAGAGGAAAATTACGGGAAGTAAATAGGTTCAGGTTCATGTTTATAGCCACCCTCACGTTGTGTTGCTTGCGTTATGTTTGACATTGCGTTATTTTGCTTTTTGTCTATCCGTAACGAACTATATTATCTTGAATATTAATGTTGATAGTTTTGGTTTTCCAATTTCCATTATGCATACTTAAATCAGCATCAATCCTAATAGGTATGTTGGCAACAATATTGTTGTGCTCGCGCTTGTGTGTGATACACTACGCAGTAGTGACTACGGAAGAGTTCAAACCTTATACCTACTGACTAACAAGGAAAACCCGGAGATTGTTTTTCTTTCAGTGGCAGGAAATATAAGACCTACATGAATGTAAATGCATTGTTACTTGCTGGAGAATCGCTTACACATAGGCTAACTAAACCCTTGTTTTAGGATGATGTGCATCACAGGAACTTAACCACACACTGGAACTTTCTCGGTTCTTTATGGACAGCTGCGGCAATGTCCTATTGTGCTAGTATGGCAAGCTGTGTTTTTCATATCCTGCTGCTGATATAGTATGTACTTGAAAAGAATGTGAGGAAAATAAATACCGACGGTACTGAAAATATCAAAACATAGGAAAGTGGCAATGCATGCAGTCGAACCGAAACACAAGCATGCACCGATAAATGTATGCTGATAAGCAAAAAGACGTTAATATTTTAGGATGGAGTTAACAAAGTCAGGAGAACCCTCCAAGACGTAGTTTTCATATTATTCATCTTTTTCTACAGCATGCTATAAAGTGTTCTTTCATGATGGTATAATGGAAGTAAGACTTAATATTTCTTAGAAGAAAAGAGTATTAACAAGCTATAGAGGAAAGTCAAACAGGAAGGGAAACACTACAAGGGTGCCGAGTAGAGTAGTAAACATGTGAGGGGGAAACACGATGATGAGTAAGCCTAGGTTATAGTTTGGATATGGCTGCAATGTGGAAATAAAATGCAATATTGCACTGCATGTAGTTCAACGTTCAATATCCGCCTTGAAAGGTTGAGGTCTCTATAAAACTAGAACAACACAAGAGACCATAATATTCATGCTGCTTGCTGTCTTTCTTGGGAAGGAAAGTTTTCTTTATAATTCAGTAACACTCATACAAATAGAATCCAAAACACTTATTTATATCGAGCTAAGTCTAGCTTCCAAGAAATAAGAAATTAATTCTATGCTGGAAACTGACATTAATGTGGTATGAACTTAGCACAATTTTCTGGGCCATTTGTGATTCTCCCAACACATACCTATCGTAAGTTTTGTTGACTGCTTTCAATAAGGGAAAAGTTTTTCCCAATCGTACTCAAATAAATCGATCAGGTCATTATAGGGTTCAGATATATGTATTTCTATGTCATTCATGATCATGAAACTGCGAGTTAATTAAATCCAAACTAAATTATTTAAACAAACATTTGTGACAGCGCAGTTGATTTATTTCTAAGTACGAAAATGCGATATTGGAATCAAATTCAGCATTCAACACTTAAAAAAGTTTAATCTTTGACCGGATGTGGCTTATCATGTTATTTGTTTGCTATCATTATTGTGCATTTATGTGTCAAAAGTTGCAAACGTCAAACGTGATCGACCGCTTATCTTTAGTTATCAAAGCAGTACACTTACATATTGACATATTTGGATTGTGAAAAACCAACTCTTTAGCAAAATGAGAGTAGGAAACACAAACACTTTCCAATCCAATTCAAGTTATAATTAACTCAAGAGCTAATTGTTTGATGTGCAAACACCTAAAACATTTTTATGCAAAAACCAAAGGGGATTTGATCGACAGTTATAAGGAAATACAAATATCGTCATAAAGGTTGAATTTACGCTTCGCTAGTTTGATGGAAACCGGAAAGGAATAAACTGTATTACAGGGAAAGTGTATGAATCATGGTTTCCTTCATGTGACATAGTTTGCAAAACATTTATGCAACCAAACTAACAAAGCTGTAAGCTAAAATAAATTCTTGAAATTACTCCAGAATTCTTCCAGAGAAACCAATTACATTAGAGAAGAGATCATAATAGCGGAAAGTTTATATGAGGCTGCATGTCAAAAACGGTTACCAAAACTGACAGTGTGTAAATGACAAATTCTCAGAATGCAATTCAAATTTAGCACATTTATTTTGACGAGTTGTTGACAACTTTCGTTTAGCATTCACAATATTAACTTTGTTTTCATCTCGTCTCACGTATATGAAGAAAGGTTGTTGTTTTTTATGCAGCTGAAGGACAAAAAGTACGCACGCATATTACATACAGCATATTATATTAAGCATGCAAGTTTGCATATAGCATTTCTTTAGACGAAAAATGATGTTCTTGGTGATAATGATCTGAAAGAACGAGAAATTGTTGGTAATGCAAGAAGAACCGAGTCTGAGCAGCAAAAAAATCTACTGATTGCATTGACAGTGTCAAGCTGAACAAAGCAAGCATTCAAGCAAGTTTCTCGTAAAAGTTCTTCGTAATGCATTACAAGTAAACTGGCTGGCTATAGACAGATTACAAGATCAAGTAAATTTTCAAGAACCAAAGCCAAGTTCAGTCATCAGCAGCAACAGCCGAGATGTTCCATGAAGAGTGAACGGGGTGAATACTGTGAATATATACATACATCCACGATTCATTTTCAACCAATCCATGAAATGTTTCCTTCCATCACCTTATTATTGCAAGGATGTTTTGTAATGTGTAATGTAATAGTAAAATGTGTCTATTAGTAAGTTTAGCTTGCATATCAAATGTATATATGTGTACATAATAGTGTTGTTTGTGTTTTATTATGTGTATTGAGTCATCATCATCATCATTATCGTCCTGCTAACAAAGAAAGCATGAAACATGGAGCAGGGTAGCAGCAACAACACAAAGAGAATACATGGTACTAATAGCAAAAGCAATTGATATCATGTTATGAGTCGTAGTAGGAGTAAATAGTGGTTATGCGTTCTTTCTTACATACAAGCTGGTTTAGTTGGAATTGAAACCATACCTAATATTATATACATACCTCCGTTCAAAGTAAAAATCCCTTTATATTTTTCCTGCTGCTGCTGCAGCTCATCGGGAAATTATGATCATGATGATAACTCGTCCTCTTTTTCTGTACAAGTTTTTCATTGTGAAAAGTAGCCAGCCAGAGAAGGATGTGTACCAAATGATGAACTTAAGTAGTGTGTTGGTAGTGACGGTGGGAAGGCATATTATAATGCATGTATCAGCAATGCAATGGTAGTAGTAGATCCTCATTCTACATTACTAACCATTTTAAACCTTTCTTTCTATATATGTACGTACATTTACACTCATGATGAGCAGCAGAAGATAAATGAGATTATATTATATTGGTAGGTATTCACATGTGATATGTGACTACTCAGAAAACAGAGTTTGCATCATAGAATAATCCTTTCTTTCATATTCCTCTGTCCTGTGTGGTATGATGATGGTGGTTAAAAGTAAAGGATGATGAGAATTGTTCGAAGAAAGAAGGAATAAAAAAACTTTTTTTTTCTGCTGGCTGGTAAATGTCCATAATATACCTTCACGTAAAATACCTTACACACACAACAACATCCTTTATTACTACCAAGTTTACAATAAAAAAATGATGATGCGAGTGAGAATGATGAATATATGAATGTAGAGATACATTTCAAGTTTGCATTTTACTGACGGTAGTACTGCCACTGGCAATTCACTCATGTATACAATAATAATATTGTTGTTAGTTGTTATTGTGTGAAGTTATATAGATTATTGTTGGAAAAGATCATCATTGCAAACCGGCGTCAGTCATTCCTGTACTATTCCCCAGTTTCGTACTTTATTTTCTCTGTTGAATGTTCGTTGAGTACACGGGAGCGAGATGGATTTTTAGATTAAAGAAGATTTTAATCGTTACACACTACCTGTAGATATTGTATAAAATTGTAATTAATATTATAGCCTGTGTGTTTTTTGCGCTTTTTTACTTTTGTATTTAAAAATTATATACATTTTTGTGGAGAAAATTAATTAGGGTTTACAAATTTTCATCTCATTCAATCTGTCCATTTTGATACGCAAACATAGCTATATAAATTAGTAGAATTTTTATATAAAGATTTGTCCTGGTTAATGAATTGAATTGCATTTTTATATACATATTTGCAAGATTGATTTTCCAAATTGTACATTGAAAGATTTTATGCAAATTATCGTGTATGATAGAGCGCTCTAATATTAACGCTATAATTTATAAAAAGAAAAGTAACCGTTGAAAATTTCGCGAGATTGAGTGTCAAGATATTGGCAAAACATATACATAGTTGGAAAATATCCTCTATACGTAAATTGGAATATAAAAAACCGTTTATTTCTCACACTTGGTTTTCTGCGAAACGTGTACATGGTTTACATACATTATTCTGGAAAGTGAGTTCTATAATTGCATGCGAGATTTTGGTGACCACAATTTGGTTTAATTAACATTTAAAATCTTGCTCTGATACTACATTCCAACAATAAAATTGCAATTAATTTGGCCTTTCTTGGAAAGTGTTACTTAAAGCTGGTGTGCTGTACATAATACTCCTCTGGGGTTCATTAGCCCACTATAACAAACCAATTGGAAAAAGTTTTGGAAAGCGTGGAGTTTAGTGACCGTGGTTCATTGTGTATGAACTGATGTGAAAGTTTTGAAACACTGATTGGTATACAAAACTCAATAAATCAGTTTCTCCGAAACCGTTAAAGGATGAAGGAACTCGCTGGAGATGTGGTAAATAAGTTTACTTCCTTCTCTACTTTCTTACATTACATACGTACATACATTTTAACTCATACAAGTTTACAAGATTAATTTTCACCGTTGTTCTTTTTATAAAGTTCAATAAACTTATATATTTAAACAATACTGCATTTATCTTAATGTATAGTAGAAATTTGTCATAAGGAAACTCTTTGGCATTTTATGATTTAGCCGCGTTGGCGTTAGTCTTTTGTATATATTTTATCGTTCATCTTTGTCTGTGCGTAAATCCATTGCATTGCATCATCGCATCACTCCATGAAAACTAGGCGATAGGAATTGTTAGTATTATTAAATTGTATTTAAATGAAGGCTGCTATCTTATGACCATCAAGGTTTTCGTCCCAGTTAGTAGAATACTCGTGGTTTTAATACGACTATTCAACTCGGGTTTGAAAGTACACTTTTTTTAGGATTAAGAAAAGTCATAAAAATATGTATGCATTCATATAGTTCATTATCCTTGTCTTTTATATTTTCTCCGAATAATGATATATTTGGCCGATATTTTTACTCTGCTAGTGTCGTATTCACATATATTATGTTATTGACTTTATGAAAAACTGAATTACTTACTTCTGTACAATAACAGCTCTGCTGCAAATACTAAAGAAATGAAACCAAAATCCATTCAAAACATCAAAAATATTATTCATTCTGTTAAGATTTCAGCTCATCATTATTCAGAAGGAAAAGGAAATATAAAAGAATCTTTAAGTTACAGCAACTCCAAATTTAAAATTTAAATTATACTTTTAATTTCGTAATGATCTCCACATTTTATTACATAAAAGATTGCTCCAGAAAGAAAGTGACATGTCACATATATAATTTTTGTATGTACATAACCTTCAACCCTTTGAAATCGAATCGAATTGGATTGAAAAATGGAAAATGTTACATTACTGTTCTCACTTTTCGATATCTTATTGGTTATAATATGAGTTATCTTAATCTCATAAATGTAAATGAGACACACAAAAAGAATATTTCAAAATATTATGCGTTTTAAAATTTATGTCGATTTTTATCATGGAAAAACACATCCTCTACGGTATAGTTACGTGGTCTGGATTGTATGGATTTAAAAGTTTTTTTGTCTACTGTATCCATCTCCAACTTTTGTAACAAAGGCATAATAACCAAGGCCGATTATGACTTTGAGGCATTTCATCTCAATTGGCAGTTGACTCCAAGAGTCTTTCTTTGACTGATAGAGTGAATGAAAGCACAAGGTAAATAGATTCACCGAGATGATGATAAAGTTCGTTCTTCAAATTCTTTTTAACGTGAATGAACAGCAAAGCTTGTACCAACGATAAACTAGCAAACAAAAGCCAAAGTAAAGGATTGTATTGTTGATTCCGTATATAACGTACCATTTACCACCTCATTTTATATCATAATATTATATATCTGCTTCTGTTACTTTTTTCTCTGGGATGCCATCATCAGTAA
The DNA here is from genome assembly GCA_027743765.1 of Coecobrya sp. COE2. Taxonomy (NCBI): domain Eukaryota; kingdom Metazoa; phylum Arthropoda; class Collembola; order Entomobryomorpha; family Entomobryidae; genus Coecobrya; species Coecobrya sp. COE2. Next base: position 6,714 of record JAHZMV010000300.1, read on the forward strand.
AGGCAAAGAGGAAATATACCTATACTTCTGTACATAGCATCATCATCACATCCACTACATCAGCATGACAGAACCAGAAAAAATATATAAAAAATGGTTCTGGCTTACCAACTCAAATATAATATGCGTAGTTATTCAGCAGGAGTCAGAGAGAGAAAATAAAGCCTTTCTTTCGTAAATTCCATTGATAATCCTTGCGTACTCAACTCATCATCACCACTAGTCATGTTATTATTATGCACGTATGCATTATTAGTATGCTTTAGGTACTTATCACTCACGATCTGTATCATCATTTGTTATATTTTTTCTGTGTAGGCATTATTGGCTATGAATATTAGACAAATATAGAGAAAACATGTAAACTTCCTTTATTATATTGCATTTATAGATGACATAATTTATGCGTGCTTTAAAATAGTTGGTTCCACAATAGCCGTGTACATGCGAAGGTAAGGCTACAAGACACAGAAAAGAAGATCGTAACAATGTAAATTTGTATTTCATCTTCCCATCTTTTCTTCATCACTCTGTAAATATATCAGCTTGTCCATAACAAGATGATGGGTTTCCTTTGAGGATAGGATGGATGATGATTATATGGTTTTTATGTGTCGTATGTGAATAGTGTGGTGCAATGTACAATTTTTCAAAGAAGCGTTTTTTTGCGGTGAGCTTCTTATCGAAAACGAAGGCTCCAATGTGAAGAAAAGAATGATGGCACCACACAACCATCAGTACCGTCTTTAACATCGTCATTATTTTTGTCGTGTTGGCAGACAATAAAAAGTGCATGTTGTAGTCGTAGTAAAAATATTTGGGAGAGGAAATAGTGTGGTCTTGTCTATTTTTTTGTCTTATGCATGGATATTTTACTACCATCCATTTTGTCTACATTCATCTTCTTACACCGGAGACCTGGGAATAAAATGAAAAAATATGCAAAAAAGATATGTACATGCATAGTGGTGGCTATGTTGCTTTTGTTCTTTTGAAATGTGCGACCAAGTGGTTGTTAAAGTTTAAAAAAACTAAAACACAAAGTCCCCATGATAATATGCACCATTGCTTTTATCTTTTTGAGCTTCGGCTCTGGTTGTTCATTCCTGAGAAAAGGTAACCGGCTTTCTTGACGTTTGCAAAGTTTTAGATTGAACGTTGGGGATTGGAGTACACGGAGCTTGAGCTCCTGGCGATTTTTTTCCTTACAAATACAAAAAAGTAGCATCAGGCAGATTCTGCAAGACGCAAAAAAGCATATCCACGACAGGCTACACTATTATTATACCTACTTTTATGTGTGTTTGTATACACATGGTAGAAAACACGAGAAAAGATAACAAGAACAAAGAACGATGAACTATGTCGACAAAAGACATGGAGCACATTGCATTTACCTATTGGCATCATTGGCGGTTGTGACGCGATAATGATAAACCATATAGACACACTGATAGTGATGTCGATGTCTGACTTTGCAGAATGTAGCGTGAGGTTTTATTCACAGGTATCATGGAAAACATGGTTGGATTGTGATATATAGGTGGACTTGTCTTAATTAGCCAGCAAATTTTATGGTACATGTAAAGAACAAATTTGAATATCCTTCGTTTCTTGGTTTATTTGATGTAAGCGCATGTAAACTTTCCGTGAAAAATCCAATATGATTCGGATCAGTTTATGCTTGTAGGCATTAGCAGATAAATTTTTACGCAAATTATATTAGGGCGCATTTCAATACAAAACTGAATATCAACGATTTCAATACAAAATTCAACGTCAACGATTTCAACTGATATGGCGGTTTATATTGACATTTATGTAGTAAATTACTAGTAATACCACTCCAGACTGCCGGTTGTTCATTTTGTCATGCTAAAAACAGTTAATGGTCCTTTGTTCAACAACCAGCCAAAAACGATGCCCTTCTTTATGTTCATTTTATGTGTTTTGACAAATAATTAATTTTTGTGTCTTTTTATAGTTAACTACAAAGAAATTATGGGAAGTAGAGGAAGGAAAGGATGACAACAAGTTTATTGGTGATGGGATGTGGCGAAGCACAACATGGTCTACTACTGCTGGTAAGTTTACTGTTTTTGTTCATTTTATTTCATGTTGGAATGTCTCTCCCAACTATACATGCTGCAAGGAGTAAATGCTTCAGAATGACTAAGCGTTATAATATTTTCAACTGAACCTTCACGTGTAAAATAATCTCTGGAGGAAAAAAGTAAGCAAGCCTCGCTCTACTCTATAAACGTCCTATGGTGCTATGCCGTCCTTGACTCATCTTGAAGAACTGCCTTAAAATTTTGAGTTGTGTTTAGTAGTTTGACATAATGGAAAATGTGAGACAAAGAAAGCATACAAGCAACACGCATTTTTGAATACGTAGCTGTTGTAAAATTTAAAGAAGTAAAAAAAACCGGAGTCATATTACTTTAAAATGGTTGGATGAACTTACACGAATATATGCATATACCCAATTGTAAAAACCTTGTGTTTCTGGAAGTAAGTGTAAAAAAGTTGGACGAAAAGCTTCTGCGAGAATGCTTACATTAGTGGACTTCTACTTAAAAATAGTAATGTACTTTTTATACGTACTTCTCAAATCCATGATGCCTAAAATGTGACTACTTGTGACTCTGTGACTGAAAGAATGCCAGTTTGCTTGCCTTCGTTGTAATTGTGCTGGATAGCAGAGAGATGCACATATTATAAACTCATTTTTATATCCCACAACTTCTAGGCTACAAGTAAACCATGAATTTCGTAGCTAACTACTTCACATTGAAATAAAAAATTCTACATGCATGCATGCATTCATTACATTATTGCCTTTTTGAGTAGTATTTATTCTGCACATCATCATCCAAGCTGAAAATTAGAAAGAAGACTAATATTTGCATTTAGGTCGGCTGCTTCTTCTCTTACTCACTCAGTCCTCTAGGGACTCTGTGAATTATATGAATATATGTGGTACACACGGCTTTTGGGAACTAGATAAGCTGTGTTGAGATCCAACCTTTCGGAATAGTACCCACCTACCAAAGTATTGACACTTAAACTCGTGTTATGTTCGCCTGTGTTTTTTATCTCCGTTTTAACTCCTGCAGTTACATGAGTAATAAGGAGTATAGCACGGCCTTTGTGAGGTCGAACTGATTCGTGTGTGTCATAATGCAATGCAAGTACAAAAATATCTCTGTTGTTCATTAAAAAAGAACTTTGCATGTTATGTATATTATTGCTCACAACCACTCAAGCAAATGAAGTTGTGCACAAGTAGAACAGTCATCTTTTACCAGGTCTAAGGTCGTTGCTTTATCAAATATCGTTCTTACTTTGGCCTGAAGGAAAGCTACTAGACTACTCGCTCAGACAAAGCATTTTTGGCTGGATAGGCGACAAGATCGGTGTAACTGTCACAGAGTGAATTTTTTCCCGTCGTTGGCTTCTTAATAACTTATTATATATTTTTTTGACTGAATGAAATCTATTTTTTTAGACGATCGCCATTTTAACAATATTTCCAGTTTAATTGATTTTACTTGTACCAATTGCGGATGTACTTTTTTATTCAATATTTAACCAGACAAATATTTTTGTTATATATTTTACCACAAGTCACAAATCGCTTCCCGTTGAACCGTGATTTTTTACTGACCTATTTAGTTAAAAATTCAATAAAAAAATTTCTTGACGAAGTAAAGCACGCTATTCGGGAGGTTTAAGTGAACTTTTTATATATTTTTTGACATAAATTGTATTACTGACCGCACATTATCTTTTAAATATTAGATTTAATTGTAAAGAAGAAAGGTTGCAAAGTGTAAATTTTAAAATAGATACAGCAGCCGTTGTTACATTTTGAACATAAAGTCGTAAGCACACGTACAGTACGAGTTTTATAACAATGACAAAGGGAACCGTGACAAGTAGCAGTAATGGTGCTGCCTCTGCTAATGGTGGGGCCGGCGGCGGTGGTGGTAATGCTGTAGGGAATAAAGGGCTTCGCAACAAGTCCTCCCGACGCTTCTACAGATCGTGGAAACAGCAAATATTCCCATCATCAGGAATTACAACCACTAGCACCCCCATTGAAGGTGCTCCTGACAAAGGAATAATTGGCATGTCACCATCGTATGAATTTGGTGGAGGCTGCAGCAGTAATAGCAGCACAACTGGGAATGGATTAGAAGTGATTTGCTCCTATTGCATGAATTCACACCCCGAGTTCCAGCAATGTTGCTGTGAGATGGATAGTGGACTGTATTCTACAACAGTCGATTCTTTATCTCCTGGATATTATGGAAACTATAGTCATAGTCAGAGTGGTCCAGCATTTTTCTATCCAAATATGCATGGAAATCAACAGCAACCGTCAAATGGAGGAGTTTATGTATTGAGTGGACCTGAGTATGATGGGAGTTCTGGATCCCCTTGTTACAGCGATTACGATACAACACAGGGTATTTTTGTTACACTTTCCCAACTTGGTTGCATAAAATAGGTCATTGAAGTTTGCATGTACAAGGAAAAGCGTATCCATTCGACTTTATTGGCTCCATGCGAATACTTTCTTCCTCCAGATTAACAATAATAAAATAGTCATTCGACCGAGAAATATTACCGTTAAAATGTTATAATTTAAATATTTTATTTATGTGAAATGTCATTTGGAATATTACAGAACATCATGTCGCTGGAGCTTTGGGCTTAAGTCGGCGTCCAGGAGGATTCCCAGATGGCAACTCGATTTTATCACCTAGATCAAATGAGACTGGAGGCCTTGGAGCTAAAATGGTTGAATATGTACTTGGAGCTTCCCCAACCACAAAGGATTTGGATGCCCGCATGAGGCATCTGGTGATTGTAAGTTCTTCATATTATAGCAATATTATTGGCAGTTTTATATTGGAAAGTACCAACATGTACTGATAAATTTTATTTTTGATGTACTTTAACAGGATGACAAAGATAAAAAAGACGGGAAAAAGGAAGTCGAGAATGGCGTTGTACAGAATGGAATCGGGGATGAGGTCGCTGCCGTCCAGCATCAGCACCAACATCCAATGCAGCCTCAGCTCCAACTTCAGCACCCACAACTTTCACATCATCATCCTCAGCTTCATCAGCAGCCTCATCAGATGCAACCAGGTCACCATCCACAGGATGACAAAAATCAACCTGTTCCAGTTGGGCCTGAGGAGCTTCAAGCGCAAATGATGGCAGCTGCGGCAGTACACCAGAACCTTAATGGTCATTCTGGTCTTCAACAACAGCAACAACAACAGCATCATTCCATGGGAGGTGGACCACTTGATGGTTTTGAAATGCCATTGGACCCCTCATCACAAGCCGCAGCTGGCCCTCCAGTTGGCTTTGACGGTTCTCCATATGGAGGCGTTAATCATCATCTCGTACATACGCAACCACCTCCAAATGTTATGCCACCTTATGATCAACAGCAGGTCAGAGAAACTTTCAACCTATCTGTCTTTAAACTTTATTACCAAATCGTTTTGTCTTTCATGAAATCATAAAGCATTCATGAAAAACAATTAAAAACAGAAATCATCCATCAAATTCATGTCTACTTCCCAAGTAGCTTTCTTTTGAGAAATTACGATGAACCAATACAACACAATTTTAAAATGGTTTTTATCGTGTGTTCGAATTCCAAGAAATGTTAGAACTGGAGTATTTTCTTTGTTTCGTTACATATATCATTAGTGCTTATGCATTTCACTCCCCCATGAAATTAAGCAAGACTCACGTATACCTTTTCCTTTGTTTCATATCCTGACCATGCATGCTAACACTTCAAATGGCATAGTACAGCATATAATAAAATTGTTAGAAGGGAATTCTTCGAAGGAACGGAAAGGGGAAGCAGAAAGGAAAGAAAATGGTGGCTGAAATGCCATCCAGTGTGAAGATTTCTTGTGAAATGGACGTAGTGTGAATAATCTTAGTTTTTTACCCCTTTCTGTGATCATGTATACAAGTCCATGCCTGGATGCATATGTTCAATTCCTTATCTGGTTAGAAACACTACTCCATACAATTTCTTGTATCCAAGTCTCAAAATTCACTTTTACTACTGTGCCTCTGGCTACTTTCATTAGTACTTTCATGTTATTCTGCGGTGTGGCGTGATGTGTAACATTTTTATCGGGTACCACGGCCGCTCCATTGAACAAGAGCGTTAGTATCGCTGCTTTACATTTTCGTATTTTGGTATATAAATAAAATGCGTTTATTTCAAACAAAATTGCAAAATAGAGATACAATGTAAGGAAATCTATTCATGTATGATGAATTTGACATTTTATCAGTAAGTTTCTGTTTATAGATATGCAGTACATTAGCGTTTTCCCCTTGAATCGTTTCGCTGTCATTATGTTAAGTGTATTACTAGCCAACAGAGAGCCGTCTCCTGACTTTCACACAGAGTTAGTTTTCATGCAATTCGCTCTTCAAAAAGAGCACTCCGGCTTCTTTCTGCAGTTTGCATAAATGAGATGCATCTAGGTGAAATAATAAGAAGCACAAAGACTCAAGTAAGCTTTCCGCAGACAATCGTGTTATCTTCAAGATCCCACGGTAGAGAGGAGTAGTGGTCTTGCCAGTGATTTTAAAGAAAAGCGTTACCTTGTTTTTCTTGTCGTAGTCTTCTTTCTTCAAATTCAAAGCTTTTGTGCATGCGTTTCTAGACTTTCAAAGTTACCATACGCATTCTACCAAACTGGTAAGACGCATATTAAGCAGTTATGCAGCTCCTTCTTCATGGCTCCTTTTTATGAAGCACTAAAAATTTGTTCAGGTCGAATGAAGATGTTTTGTCGTCAGTCTTACCATTATACTATGACTAATCTATATCACTTTGACAAGGGAGTTAATTTTTTTTACATTCTCTAGTTAGCTTTGTTACTTCAATCTATATACATACATACAAAGCATATCAGTGCGCTAACGTGATAACAGGCATGCTTAATGGGAAATGAAAATTTGTTCGGTAATTGGATACTTGTTACTAAGTCCTGGTTGTTCGCATTTTTTCTTCGGGTTAAGCACAATTTACAATGCATTTATCTGAACAAACTGATTTTGTCTATAAAGTTCTTCTGATCTTGTTGATGTCCTCATAAATGAAGATATGAGCTGCTCTGATTTTTCCCGTTATTAGCATGAATGTTGTTTCATGACTCATGACTTGTAGTGCAGTTGTTCAAGCACAAATATTCACAAAGAGAAAACTCTGTATCTGTATATTTTATTCTATAAAAAACTTTCCACTTTAACTGGCTCGCGCATATTTTACTCTAATAGCTTTAATTACATTACGGTTATTTTGTTTCTACTCATATTTCACGTGCTTTATCTATCATACTTAAATTAGTCATAAAAGAATAATTGCACCGCCTTAAAATGTTGACTATTAAATGTACATGGAGTTGGAGACTATTTTACTATGTATGTTGTTTATGTAGCTTTTGACAGAGTATAGAATTCAACAGATACGCAGTTTATGTTCACTTTTATAGCAAATAATGAGCAGTAAGGCACATTCGGTAATTACGTAGATATAACAGGAATTTTTCGCATTTAACCATTTAAATCAAACTGTCTTTTCGTCGTCGTCGTGGCCGTGTAGTGGTTCATGTCATCTTCAGTTACAGACCATAAAGCAGCTTTCATGTGTCACAAATGATCATAATGTCATCACCACCGTCGTAATTCAAGCTTTTCACGTAATTAGTGATAAAAAGGTATTATTATTATGTATTAAATAATATAGTAATAATGACTTGAAATTCTGTTTCGAATCACATGCTGCTGTCATTCATTCCTCATAAATTTTATATTTAGCTAAGAGATACTTATCTGTAACATATCAAAGGAGAGCAGACAAACAGCAGTAATGACACAATAGGCAAAAAAATCCTTTTCATATTCTTTCCCATTGAATAATAATAAGTTGTAACGAAAGAGAAATTTGGAACTTTTATGATGACTTTTGTAGAGTTAATGAAATGTTGTTCAATGCACATGGTTTTGTTGCCAGTTTTTTGAAATTTGTAATTTTAACAACTATGATCATATATTATTATTACATTTTTGTGTATATGTGGTCGTAACGACTTGTTGCACGTTCCTTTGAATTAGACAAAGGTGTACCCACTACAACGGTCCTCGTCTGTTTATCGGAATAAAGTACAACGTACATAATAATTCTTTTCAAAAGTCATTTATTTTTTTCTATCAGTGTAATAATGAGTGACTGATGAATTAGGCATAGGTTATATGTATGTACATTATATTATACTAACCCTCTCAAAAGTTGATAGTGGATATATGAGTTGATAATTTGGCTAATTCCTGACGCAGCGAGACGTGGCCCTCTTTTGATCAACAACAGCACATGTTTACAAAATATTGCACGTTTAAAGTTTATCATTCATGACTCAAAGAATACATACCTATTCAACATGTTTATATTTGTGCGAAATGGAATGCTAGTAAAATATATATACTTTACTTTTTTTCTGCTATTATGCGTGAACTCTTCTGTTTACAATTGAATGTGGCTGTCTTGTCTTTTAGCTGCCAGCAGAAAATGAAGTTCATTTTTTTCTCAAATGGAAACATACTTGTCGTTGTAACCAGTACTTTTCGAACGCAACAACTGCGTAAAAGTATATAATGGCCGTTACAAAAGTTTTGTGCATTGTCAAATTTTATGTATTTTCTTGTATGCATTGTTCTACACCTTATGCATGTGCATTAAATACTCATAGCCCGTCACGGAATCGAGTTTGCAATTAGCGTTTTACTGCCAAAATCTTTTGGCCATAATAATGGCATAACTCTTGGTACATTATGTCGTTTTTCTGTTGTTTAAAATACTACGACATGGGATTCTAAAATATTACTGTTACATACTGCTATACATATCAAAGTGCTCAAAATTGCTTAGTTTTTGAGGTCGTCCATTGGTTTCTCCGAAAGCACAGTTCGTGATGGAACATTTTCATAGCAATTGAATTTATTGTGGTTATATGAAGCGGATGAACAAGGGTTATACGGTATAAATGGAGTCGACAATAAATAGACTGTCTTTTTACAGTTGGCAACTTAAATCTTGGACTTTCTTTCGTGTCCGTATTTTTATGATAATACGAGACAAAACAACAATGATGAATTGAATTAAAGTGATTTTAAATCACGCAGAGAGCATTGCTTCTCATCTTTTATAGCTTTGCAGAGAGAAAAGGAAGAGAGTGATGAAGTGGCCAAAAATATTTCAGATTTAAATTTATGAGGATCATTTTCATGAGTACAGGATATAAAAATCTTGAATGTAGTTGTAAAATAAGAAGAATGAGTTTTCATCTCTGTCAGGAAAAAGAGGTTTCTCATTCATGAATGATCATGACACGATCGATGGTTTGGATACCAAACCGAAGATCATCATGTTCATCACCAGTCATGTCGTGATGATGATGAACTCAATCTTTGTAATTCTAGCGTATAACAGGACCAAGTAATAATTTTAGAGCTAAGACATTAGCTCTCTGAGATGTGGTGTGTGTTTATACGGAGCTATAGCTGAAAGTGCCATTTTCTTTAGGAGAGACACTAATATTCTTGTTATTTCCTTTGGATTTGGTTAGTGGTTTTGCGTATTACTCTTTGCTTTTGCTATCTTCCGTATTTAACGAATTATGTAAAAAGTTGTTCGGCTAGTGGCCTGACATTTGCTTGTTTCATTTTCGGGACTGAATTCTAGCTGTAGTAACACCGCGTACTGTTTTTTTTCTGAATTTGATTGATGGTGAAGAGTGAGGACTTTTAATCCTCTTATTGGTAAGGTAAAAGCATCAATTTTGGGATTCGATTTTTTCCCGTATGCACGATTTAGGTATGCAAACTTCAAGAAATAACGTATGCGATTTGGATATTGCCTTTTTGGTAATAACAGTCATTATGAATGTCTCGAACACGGCAGCAGTAAGTGAAGGAAAAGGTCTTTGTCTGCAGACTCCATTGGTGTAGAGATCCAAAGTTAAAGGATTACTCATGTAAAATTTGAAATCTTCACGCCATTGAATTTGCGGTCTTTGCTACCGCTGAAATTACATCAAACTCAAACATAATTTTATCCTGTGGTCAGCAGCATTTACTGCTGATACTCAAGAGTAACCATCTTCTTCTGTGCACCAATGGCATCCCTTACCATTCTATATCTTCCATCTTGGCACACACACATGCGGCCCTGATTTGATAGTATTATTGTTGTGTGCGAATATAACAAATTGTATGTAGGCACTTATACTTTATCTTCGGAAGGATGGTGTCCGACTTCCCAGAAAAGGTTTCTGTACGGAAATCCGGTACACATAAAAAACCAGCAAATGCTCCTTCCTATCTTGACTTGAATTAAACCAAGTCTAACAGAATACCTATGACTATCGTATAACATTTTACGTCCACGGATTGACCTGCCTTGGCTCAGCTTTGGATTTCTTTTTTTCTTTTCTCTGCTCTATCTACTCGGAAAATAATAATATATTATGTATTGATATTTATACGAAAAGAAAATGGGATGGGAAGGAACAAGGTAATCGCTACTTTACCCAGTCCAAACTCATCGTTTCTCATTGTTTTTAATATATGCGCACACAAGAACAATCTTTCTTTGCTATCTCGCTAATGTATCATTATTGTCTTTGTGTGATTAGAATGTGCGGATATAAAATATGATAAAAAAAAATTACCGAGAGAAATGAAAATTTATAAGCGAATAATGTAAAAACAGCATGGGTACGTCCTTTTTTTGCTACGATGATGATGATAATCATCTTCTACTACATTTTCTTTGATGTAGGCTAAACATCATTCAATGTTTCTAGGTAGAGAGTAGGTATGAATGTATAAATATTTTTTCGCATGAATATACATTAAAGTAGAGAGAGAAAACAGCTGCATTATTATCATATTTTAGAGTTCTAGTTCTTGCTGTGTACTCCTTTAAAAAAAATGAAAAAGTAGAAGGAAATCATACCTATAATATAGGTATGTGAACTTGAAAATGTTGAATATATTATGTAGAACTATATAGAGGAGTTTCGAAAAGACGCACTTTGATTTAATGATGATGACGAATGTCTTCATGATGTTTTTTTCTCGGTTTGCCGTTTCTCTGTCAGAGATGAAAATGTTGATGCTGAATGGGTGCGTGTATGAAATAATGTGTATAAATTTATCAAGACACACCATATTAAATCGTGTTTCGTAAAAGTCATATTGAAATGTTGAGTTGGATCGTGCCGTTTGCCAACTTGCAGCTCTCCATGTTTTTTCTCTCTTTTTTCTCTTTGAAATGTTTTACTATACATACATTCAATATTAATATTATTATGCAGATTTAATATTCATATTATCAAATTATCAGACATGGCCAGCAAATATAATAAAACTGTCTCCATTTTGACGAATATGACAATTCTATTTTATAGTCTATGAAAGAAACCCGACATTTAATGTAATGTTTGTGAATTTCCCCATTCCTGTCTGTTGAGTAGGTATTAGTTAATGTGATTGAACAAAGTAAAAATAATTCAATTGTTTAAAAAGATTCGGGTCATTCCGCATGCAGACTGGTCTCTGGTTAGGCTACTTTATGTATTGTGCTATTATTTTTTGTACCGACGACTCCTGGTTCAGTGAATCAGCAGCGTAACAATAAATTGTTCATGTAGTAATGAGTATATAATAATGTATACTGTTCATCAGAATGGAAAAAGTTTCAGTTTTTTTTATTATTAGGGAAGAAGTGTAGTCCGTTGTTTTTATCTTAAGTAAGTCCACACGATGATTCCATTTCAGTGCCTTCTTATCGCTGATACTTCTTGGACGGTATATAGCGGTTATGTGTGTGCATTTTTGTATTATCATTTTTTTCCTCAGCATTTTGCACGATCGGACAATGACTCTTCTTGTTATAAACTCCATTGCAGCAGTGGTTTTCTTGTTCCTTCCTTAACGCTCGCACTTGTTCATCTATTTCTTTTTACGACAAAAAAACTCCCAGAGCAGGAGAAGGAGGATGCACAGTTCATTCAATAGTAAAATATACGCTTACTTTAAGGAGTTGTCGGTGGAGAAAATGTAGGTATGTACTGCATTCTAGTAATAATATTATATGGTAGGTATATATAAAGGTAGTAGTGGTGTGGGTACATGATCATAACAGCAGTACTCACGGCACGGTTCTCACTGCTACTTTTAACTTGACATGCAGAGAGAAAAAGGTAAAGGTAAATGAAGATTTTCTGCGTGTTTTTTTCTACAGCTACATGGCTGACGATGATGTTGATGATGGGGTCTTCTCTTCTTCTTCTTCTCTGGCTGCTCCTTTTTTCTTAAGAGATTGCATTATTGTGTATTTACAAAGTGAAACCAGTTAGTTAGGCAAGCAAGCATCTTCTTCATCTGCTTCCCTCATGCATTTATTATTATTCCTTTCGTCTTCATCATCAACATCATCAGCATCCCCGTGAGTGAGCTAACAAACGCAGCATTGTAGTAACAAACTTCCATCAACATCGTCGTCATCATGTAATCATATCATACATACGTGCAATCAAATGAAAAAAGGGCTTCATATTATGTATTATAAAAAAGTATGACGGTGGAGAGATGTTGATGTTGTTGTTGGATGAATGGCAAAGTTTTTAGAAGGAAACGCATCAGCAGCAAAAGTACTATCGCCAGTACCACCACTACTACTACCGCACCAAAAAACAGCAAGAAGCGGGGCTCGTCGGCAATAATGTAATAATAATAATAATAAGTAACTGAAGACTGAATCTATAAGTACCACACCACCACCGCCGTTGCTGATGCTACTTTTCTGTTATATATCTCCTCTCCATCTTTTCTATTTACTTTTTGCTAAATAAATTATGTGTATGTATATAAACCATTAGTAGAGGAGCATAATGGAGTTGAAAAATAAAGGTAAATGTTGGATCACTGGCATACATTATTAAATTACGTACTTTTTACCAGCAGCAAAACTACGAAACTGCGAGTTGTGTAGTAAGTGAAGTGGTGGTGTAAGTGTAAGGGATGCTCTACCGCTGCTGCTGCTATACTGCTGGCTCTTCATGATGATGATGATGGGCAATGAGATGATGCCTTCTGGTATCTTTAAAAAACAGGCAACCTTTTTCATCTCATATTTAGCATGACTACTTTATATGTAGTAGAAGTTTTGCACTACTGCATAAACTTCCATATGACCGCTCGCTCCTCTCATCAGTTACTGGCTACTTCTAGCGTGACGACACATGCAAGGTGTAAGTAGTCGTTTTAAAAGTCTACATTTGTTCAGGAGGCAGGCATATATAGGCACCGTGTATTTTACTGCCATCACCGCCACCACACATGCATAAGTATTTATATCAGCAGAAAAACTCCCTTCTTGCAGAATTTCCTCCTGCTATCATAAATGTATCAAAAAATCAAGTTATCATCATGTGTTCGTATAAGTTCAAAAACACTGGCAACAACTACTACGATTACTACTACTGATGCTGCTTACTAACATTTACGATAGGATTACTGACATCATCAAGTTACTACTTTTTCCTCTCCCACTATACACATTTTACATTAGATACAATTTTTTTCCTGTTATATGAATAGGCAGAAAAGAGAGAAGATAGAAAGACCATTAGAGGCAGAAGCCGACTTGTGTGTGTGAGTTGGTGCATGCATTCATGCAAAAGAATTAATGGTGGTAGTAGTCCGTTCATCGCTGATTTACTTTACTCACAGACAACTTTTGACTAACAAAGTTAGTTGTTGTTTGTTTGTTCCTTTACATATATTATGATTGCACGTACATTTTTAACTTTTTATAAATGCATCATACGAAACTGTACATGTGCTTCAGTTTTCACTTGAATGCCGAGTGTTATGTACGGTAAAAATGTGATGCTGGTTGATAGGGAAAGAGAGAAGAGAGAAGGAGTGAGTATCAAAATATAAGCTCGGTAGGAAGAAAGTGTTTTTCCTGTTTGAGTTGCGCTGCATATTAAATAGAAGACGTTTGTTGTTTGTGTGTATGTTTTTCAATCTCATGAGCGAACGGAAACTCGAAATGGTTAGAGAAGAAAAAGTACTACTTCTCTAGGACGAATGGTGAAGGAAACGAAGGCCAGTTTTTAGCCATGGAGGTGGTGGTGTTGTAGTAAATTGTTGTAATACACAGTTTAGCAAAACAGTTTACTTGATAATGTTAAGACAAGTATCATATTTCTTGAATCATACCAATAAGAGATAAGAGAACAGATATTGCAACTAACTCAACTACTACTACTGTTCAGGGTATATAATATTCGAACGTAAAGTAGTAAGTTTTGTTTCGATGAAAATTTTTATTCACTTTTTAGTACAGTTTTATTCCTGTTCTGAACGTTAGCCAACTTACTAACTTTTTGATGGTGGTGAGATGTTGTACTAGATACATACATAAAATACAAGATTCGAAAAAGAACAAGAACACAACCATTCAACACGATTATTATTACCACCCTCGCCAAGATTTTCGTTATGAATGTTGAATTCATCATTAAAAAGACGCTGCGAATTGTGAACACGATTGAGTCTCTGTGAGTGGATTCAGTTCTTGCACTCGGCTTGTTGGCTGACGTTCTATATGTGTGCGCAGCAATAATAATAATGTTGAGAAGAAAGCACACCACACAACGACGACTATAAACAGCCACGAACGAAACCCAAAAGTTACTGTGCTGCTATATATACATATAAATGACTTGTGTGTGGAAAAGACGGTTGGAAAAGTAAATTGAGAAAATTAAAATCTATTAAATTCATAATCTGTCTTTTTCTTGATGGCCAAAAACATTATTTGATGGCCGTTGCATGCAATCCTTATATGTGTTATTTGACTAGTGATGATGATCTTCAGCAGCAGCTACCACGAAATATTTAAAGACCGTTTTTCTTGCATGCGGATTATTATGATATGATGACGACGATCATCACTGCCATCATGAGCTACAAAAACTGCCAGTGCTACCAGAGAAGTATTTCATACATTTTTTTCAAGTGTTCAAGTGACTAGCAAAATATACGAAGCTAGAGAGTAACTGAATACGAGTGATTTTCATGTTTACGAGAGGTGAATAAAAAAAGTTTTGTAGCTCTTTTTTAGTTGGTCGTGGCATGTGTTAGGGAGCTGGTGGTGTTGTTAGTGACTTTGTAAATTACATTAAATTACTCAGTTTTCAGTAAGTCAGTCTAAAAGAGAAACATTTTACTTGTTGACGTGCAGAACGCTGGGCAAAGTAATAAAAAAAGGCGAAATGACTTATATTACTACATGATGTACATTTAACATAAAATAAGTGACAGTATTTAATTGGATGATAACAGCAATGATAGTTGCTGAATTAGAAGTTTCATCATCTTCACCCCCACCATCAGCAGCAGTGTCATTGACAAGCTTACCAAATCGCATAGTTGTGGCATGCAGAACAAGTTTGCAAAAAAGTCCATGGTGCTCATCCGTGTTATCCCTACTACTTTCTTACAAGGGCAGCAACAGTTTCAATAGGTTTTCTCCAGAGCCTGTCACAATTTGCGAATTTCTGTGAAAACAGTTTTTTTATACTGGTGGGGTGAAAGGAATAGAAATACATATAGCAGAGAAATCTGTTTCGCGATTTCTTGAAGTAAAAGTTGATATTTTCATCGTTTGTAAGTGACAATAAATACAAAAAATCACACTCAAATAGTTTTGTTTTCATCATCATCTTCCTCATCAAATCTCCATAAAAACACTTTTATTCATCAATACACACTATTTAGTCCTCTTCCCTGGCTAAAACTCGATATTTTTATTATTACTACTTACACTCGAAATATTTTATATTTAATAATACACTTGTGCGCAGCTATATAAAAAGTATTAATATTTATATTATACAGTATACATACACATATACACAAAACACTTTTTAAATGTATTATTTTGTTACTTATGCTAAAAGTATTATTATTGTGAATAGTCTCCTAAATAATAACTTGTGATTGTTGTGAAGATATACATATACATGTAATCAGCTCTTTGCCTTCTTTTCAATAACTAAAACAAAGCGTTATTATTATTGTACATAAACAATTTTTATGAGTTTTAGGTATAATAACAGAGTTTTTACCGAGAAATAGACGCATTTTTATTGAAAGAAAAAATATACAGAAAGATAATTAATAGCTTGATGCTGTATTTTTATATGTAAATCAAGAACGAGATACACATATTGTATACATACCTTATAATATACGCATTTTTAGAATTTTAACTCATTTCAGCATTCAGAGCAGTTTTTATTTTGTAATTTATAGTTTTTGCACTTTTTCGAACGTATTACCAAAAAACAAGAACAAACGGTTTTTGTACACAATACAAAGTTACATACATACCTCCGCAGATATAAACAAACAAAGTCAATTCTTTTTTTTACTTAACCTCATTCCAACAAAAAGTCTTTGTGTTGAAATTCAGTATAAATTTAGAAATAGCTAGACAGAGATTCTAAGGAAAACGAGTAATTTTTAAATTGAATTTATCTCTGTAATTTGTAATTATATTAGTACTAAATAAGCACCCTACTTACCACTACTACTTTTACTACTACTTTATATAAATATCTATATTTCGAGTGACACGGACGGTGACACCCTTTAAGCTGCCTTCATGTCAACTGCAATAATTTCCAATTGTAATCTGTATCAAAGTGTACAAAGCAAACCGAAACCGAGCAATATGAAGTTGGTGACGAAGCGATTCATTGGGCTCCACCATAACGTGGGCCCTTTGATTACCAAGGATTTGGTCAAGGTATACCCAAATACAATAGCTTTTAACCATTAAGCTCATTCTTAT
This sequence comes from Coecobrya sp. COE2, assembly GCA_027743765.1. NCBI lineage: Eukaryota > Metazoa > Arthropoda > Collembola > Entomobryomorpha > Entomobryidae > Coecobrya > Coecobrya sp. COE2. Next base: position 23,704 of record JAHZMV010000300.1, read on the forward strand.
ATATAAATATGTAATTAGTTTTACTAATATTAACCAATTTATAACAAAAGTTCATGTTCATACATATTAATATCATCATTGAATACTATAAATTATATAATCATTTTCTATTTCTTCCAACAACCTTTCTCTTCACTTTCAACTTGATAAAATTTAACACGAAAGCAAAGACCAGAAATAACATTCACTCTAAATGAGGTGGAAAATTAGGATGAGATATATGCATTGTTTATATTGTATACCATAAACCACACAGCACACACGTGGGCCACACACACGAGTAAATGCCGAGTCAAGGCACGATAAAACATTATGATAGAGTATTTTAGCAAGTTGATTATTATTACTTAACTGTATTTAACTGTTAATGTTTCAGAGAATCATAACATGAGTAAAGTGCATGATATAATACCACGCAATTTTACACTTTCTTCTTGTGATCACTTTACATTGTATCATCGTATCACACTGAAAATTGAACCCATCGTGAGTAACCTTTAGTTGGTTTGGTACCCATAAATTAATACTCTTTCCTTTTTGTATACTTTTCCTTCTTTCTGAGATTCTTCCTCTGTGACGCTTATTAATATGCCTTAACTAAACATTCACCTTTGCCTTGGTCGTCATCCGTCACTGTACAATATAATACGACGGTGGTATAATATAATGTGATTAGAGTTCAGAAAGCGGTAAATGTACGAAACAGTTTGCAAAATAGTAATGCTATTAGAAAACTTAAGTAAATACACAGGATATATATTTTCATCTTAATAATATGATTATTTATTATTGTTATTGTTTTCTGTAAAACTTAATGGGCTTTCCTTCCGTCATCATCATCCTTCCTTCTTGAATTTGAACTTTGAAGGAGAACAATGCAATCTTTATCACTTCTGAAATCAGTGGAGTAATTTCCGAGCTAAAAAAGATAATGAATGACGCTTTTAGATTCATCTTTATTAATATTTTTATGTATAAACTGTATTTAATCATGTAGCGTTACTTTTTTAGGATAAAAAGGCATTTTTGTCATTATCACGGTTGAGAACGGTTAGAAATGGGGTTCACTTGGAAAGAAAGAAAAATTAGAAAGATTAAAAGCAGGAAAAAGGTTTAGAAGGTTATTCGCAGTATTCATGTTTCGTTTTTCCTTCTATGCACTTTGTTGTATTTTTTATAAAGTATGCGATGGAATCTCATAGACAAAAGAGCAATGACTGTTGTGTTACGTCTTTGTTGTGGTGCAGACAGCTCAGTACCAGAGGAAACATGAAACTTGTAAAAGGTGTTGGAAAAGAATCTCTTTTCTGCATGAAACCGGTCTCTTCTCTTCTCTAGGAAGACTCAACCGGAAGTTATGGTTGAGCTGCCATTGTAATAATCTGCTTTTATTTTTATACGCGTACATATGTACCATATCATAATATATCACAAGGGCCAACTGCATTTGTAAAATTGTATGAAGTCAAAAAGTGTTCTTGTAATTGCAATCAGAGCTAATTTAAAAAATAGTATAATTTCATGAAAACAGATATTATATGACAGAGCCACAAAAGGGATGTGTTATTAGATTTGGTATACAATCTATGAATTTTGGCTGGGTTTGCCCAAAAAAGTAACCATAAATGTGACATGATGAAGTGTTAAAATCATGACTGGATGTGGTTTTCAAGGCGTCAGTCTACACACGTAATAGTACTAGAAGAAAAGTAAATTGATGACAAGATGTTATAATGGAAAACGTGTTTAGCTGGTGGGGATTTGACGGTCAGGCCGGCTGATTGTGACTTATTGAAAAATCCATATTCAATATTGATATCCACACAGTTCCTAAAAATATATTGCGTAAGACTGTGTGTCGAGTAGTGAACAGACATTCATATTTCTGCAGAAGTCTTGCATAGTAACACATAATATTATGTACCTGTCCGATTTTATGATGATATTGACTTTAGTGCAAACCCGTGTGTAAATATGGCTACAAGCCATCTTTTCAGCCATCAATGATAATGACTATGCTGTTACAGCAAATCAGGGTAGAGTTTTGTTATTACTTGAGATATGTATGTACAATGCACTTCAGTAATTGTATTTGGGATGCTGTCGATGATGGAGCAATTAAGGGAGAACAATGACTTTTGGCTTAATGTGTGTAAGTAAACATAGTTGGCTGCTGAATTAAAGATAACAAGGCTAGATATAAAAAAAGGTCTTCTCTCTCAGGATGGATGTGTAGATTGAAACTGATGATAATTTATGAACTATCATCAACCATCCTGAATTTGCAAGTGGACGGCCGGTCAACCGTTGACCATTCATGTCGCTTTAAATCGTTCTCATTCTTGCAAAATTACACTCAATCTCAAGCACCATATTTCAACGAAGTATCTACTTACCTCGATTTCATTTCATGAATGAATGGTGACATTTGGATCGTAAAGCGGTATGTTTACCAGACCTCTGATCTACCCATATCTCAAGAGAATTTTTACACGTAACAGTGTCACGATAACATTTACCAATGATTTCAAAAATTGCACATGCAAATCTAATATTAATAAAAAAATACCAGGAATTGACTGGCATATTTTAAAATAAAACGTTAAAAATGATTATTAAAGATAAAGTTCGTCAGAAGCCTAGGGAGTTGTGATCAAGTCAATGATATTAGATTAAATATTATTGTTATTGGATTCTTATTTGCTTGATAAGAGTCATAAAAATCCTTTTTCGCTGGGCGTATTTATGTCCCCTGCAGAAAAAGGAGTGTTGCTTTCAAGCTGTAAATTTAGAGAACAGTGTTTGGAAACTGTGCACGTTCGTTCTGTAAGTACGTGGTAGAATTATTTCTGCAAGGGTGCTGAAAAAGTCACAGCTGGATTATCATATCATGTACAAACACAATAGCTGGCCAAATTAGATTGTCTTTGTGTCGTTACCCAGATCAGATCGCTGTTTGTCTTCATCTTTTGACTCTTGATTCATGAGAATAAAGTGCATTATATTTTATATCCTAAAGTTTGTTGATTGATGCTAATGCTGATGGGGTTACATCACACAATACAAAAAGACCCAGATCAGATCGCTGTTTGTCTTCATCTTTTGACTCTTGATTCATGAGAATAAAGTGCATTATATTTTATATCCTAAAGTTTGTTGATTGATGCTAATGCTGATGGGGTTACATGTTACATCACACAATACAAAAAGGTCTGATTACAGTTTATTCTCTGCGAATATATATTCCTTTGCACAAGCATATTACGCTAATATAAAACTTTAATGCGTTTGCAACTGTGAATTTAGAATACAATGTTATTAGCATACATACTTGCAACATACAATATCTACGGATATACATATATCAGTTCCTTTTAAATATTAACAGCTATAGCATAGTAAAATGAATAGATCTGGTTCTACAGGATTCTTCTAATTGTGAAAAAAGGGGACAATTATTATTGCTGAGCGAAAAAAGAAAGCATGTTTATACATAATTGATTTCTTGCTTGATTTGTTACTCTTTTGCTGTTGTTGACGGTCGGTCTTGTTGCTGCTGCTGCTGTTATGTTAGCTATATTTTATGATGAGTGCGACGGACCGACATACTACAACAAGCACTATAGATTGTAGTCAAGTTGCTTCGGGCCTTGGACATTAAGTGGAAAAAATGTTAATAAAAGTGCCATCATTATTTGTGTGTCTATCACTGTATAATTTTTTGGTTCATAATTTTCTGACATTGCGAAATATCGTATTATTATTGAAGATTGAAAGTTCAAGAATCTGCGGCCGTTAGTCGTCCTATGTACCTAAATATGTATGTAATAGTAAACATCATCATCCATCGACAGTCTAGTCATATAGTCATATATAGTTTGTAATTTATGTGAAGTGTCCCCTTTGTAGTATGTAATAAGGATTGACAAGTATTTGAATTTAATATGCCATAGCAGACCCATCTCCCTATCACTTGTATTTTTTGATGCCGTATACGTATGCAAAGAACCTGAATTGGTCATTGCTTTGCACATTGGTCAACGAGTACTTATGTATAAGTATTGCACAAACAACGAAAGAAGGAAGAGGAGGTAGGAATACGTAATCAGTAATTATTGTATTGAGATGCGAACATGTCAAACTAATTAACTGTGCAATATTTAAAATTGAACTATAGCCCCATAACTGCTACTCACGACCAGCTAAAATGTCTCATGCATTAAATATTAAGAGAATGGAGCACACAACAGTTTAGATTCTGTAAAGATAGTCTAAAATGCAGAGGGGAATAATTTATGGCAGTGAAATGGGATCTAAGTATTTAAGTAAAGTCATTTATTTATGCATTTATAAATTCTCAGAGTCCTTTTTGATTTAGGTAAATTAGTGTGGTAGATTTTTTTGCTTTAGTAAACACCAACGGCGCGAGCACTATAATGAGTAAAGAGAATTTTAATTAACACAGCAGTCGTTCACTTACAAATGAGCTATATACCTAAATGGATGCTGTGAGTTTGGAGGAAAGTGGAATTGGGGACGCGTGACACAAAGGCACATACTGAATTAATAAAATGATTAGTTGTAATCATAGTACATGCTTTATTCCATGAAAACTACAAAATCTCTACAAAATGATGAGTAGCAGCAGCAGCCGGAGTACCATATCGTCGAGTTATCTCTGAGGGGAAGAAGAGCTTAGTGCTAATGACTAAAATATGTGATGAACATTTTTATTATAAATGAGCACATTTTACAGATTACTTTAAGTGTACGTGCAAAATGTAGTCCTCTCTGGTGCTCCACCGCTGCGAAACCAACTCAAGGAAATCTCTTTTTAATAATTGTTTTGATGTCAGGAGGTGCTTTGAAAAATTGTGTTTATTTTACTCTGATTTGATTGATTATCTCGGATGCACACACATTGCGCGCACCACACGGATTTGATGGTGATGATGATAGAACGACGACGGCATTTTGAGAAACGGCTTGAAGCGTTTCTTTACTACTTTATATCCAGTTGTTCATCTCACCCAGCACACTGGCATAAATTATAATTTTGGCAATTGCGATACTATATACATAGTTGATCGTGTACATTGTAAATTGCAATGATGATCATGAGTCATCGTTATTTTAAAAGTTGTAGAGATTCTAGTAAAATCAGCAGAGCACAGAAAGGAGGAGCAGTTTGTCATTTAGCTACACACATTTTTGTGTCCTTTTTGAAATTGTTGACGTTTTAGTGGAGTCGACGTTCTTCCGAGAAATTGAATGTTATTTTAAGGCTTTGAGTTGTAACGTCCGCACACACACAGACTGTTTCGATGCATACGACACCACTCATCGCATGTGTCAAGTGAAGTTGATTAGAAGAGAACGAGAGCGAACAAGTGGTTTAATGGCCTTATCCACTTGTCATTATTATTATTATTATCGCCATTGTACAGTTAAACGGAAATAGTCAAGCAAACAAACTTTTGATAAAAAGTGCACATACTTAAGAAGTCGTACTTTCAAATACCTTTTTATGCGTATTTATTTAAAGTTCATATATGAAATTATAATTTAAAACACCCTCAGGTGGGTCTAATATGTGTACCATGTACACAAGGTAATCGAGTACATCCTCTGAGAAATGAACGCATTTTTTCTACATAAATTGTTCTAGAATTTAGTTTCTATTCCGAACGGCATACCTGCTGCATACCTTGCTAAAAAGTTATTACTCTCACATCATATCATGTTGCTACTTTTTTCTCTTCCTGTGAGAATTTTCATTTCTTTAATGTTTTGTTTCGTTTTCCTTCTCTCTTTTCCCGTCCGTATGCATTTTTTATTGTTTCATTTTCTGCAAGAGTCTACCCTGCTGCCACTCTACCTGTATTGCATGCAACATAGAACTTACATGTTTTTGTCACAACCATGCAAACCTAATATAAAGAGTCATTTAACTTTTCTTCGAGCAAGTACTCTCGTTCTTGTATGTCGCATAAATATGTGGAGTGCGTCTCAATCTATCCCAGAGCCACCGCCACCACCACCCGAGTTGTCTACTGCTATTTAATAGAATTCAGTGAACAATAAAAGTGACACGATGGGAATAAAAATGTGAGGAAAAACTTGTAATTCTTTCAGATCTCTTTAAGGCCTATTATTTTATTATTATTTTCTGCTGTAATGGACTGCTGTGAAAGATTGAGATTAAGTTGATGCATTTAAAATACCGTAACAATTTTAAGCTTCTTCTACTTGTCGCTGTCGGTCTTCGTTTCTGTGTGATATGATGATCATGATACTTTGTAGCCATGTCATATATGTATAATCTGTATATGATACGATACGAGATCCGTATCCTGTGTTGGGCTCTTGACATTTTCATGCCAATCCTATTGGTTTACGAGGTATAAGTTGCAAATTACCATTATAGGTCTTGGCACTAAAAGCCTTTTACGTTCTTGCAGAATAATGATGTTTACACCATTCTGCCTCTGACTCACATGGTTAGAGTTGCTTATTGGCTTTTGGCTTGAATGGAAGCTGTTAGCAAGGTAATCTGTCATGTTGTGTTTCGAGTGAGGCTCAACGATTTTCTTCTTAGCAGAGAATTGCATACCAAAGTACAAAGTTGCTGAGATGACGGTAATAATGATGCACTTGTTGCGTACAAAACAGCTTACTGATTTAGCCTCTGGTAAAACAATTAGATTTTTAGTAAGGTGGAGAAAAAGAAATTTACACATTAGAGAATTAAAAGACTGTGAGGTATGAATACATATTTTTTTNGGCTTTTGGCTTGAATGGAAGCTGTTAGCAAGGTAATCTGTCATGTTGTGTTTCGAGTGAGGCTCAACGATTTTCTTCTTAGCAGAGAATTGCATACCAAAGTACAAAGTTGCTGAGATGACGGTAATAATGATGCACTTGTTGCGTACAAAACAGCTTACTGATTTAGCCTCTGGTAAAACAATTAGATTTTTAGTAAGGTGGAGAAAAAGAAATTTACACATTAGAGAATTAAAAGACTGTGAGGTATGAATACATATTTTTTTTACAATTTTTGTTCACCACACTGTTAAATTTATGTTGCAAAGCTGATTCCACTATTCTTTTAACTTACTTTACTCGTTAATTTTCTTGCAAGGCGATTTTATGGTTCTGTTTAAATGAAAGAAACAATTAGTTCCCATTGCATGTAATGGATCCTCAATCCTTATCAATAAAATCGAATTGCTTCATAATATTTTTTAAACAAGTTTACATCACGCATTTCTCATGGTCCATAAAATATAAGACTGCATTACTATATTCAATTCACGTGATGGCTGAATCGTGTTAATTTGTTTGTTCATCAAACTGTACAGGATCGTAATAGTGATATACGATGCCGCGAATAACGGTTGGTAATTGGCCAACTGGGCCTTATTCCCTTATACGGCCCAAAGAAAACAACTGCGGAAAATCAGCAATGGAAAATAATTTTGCAAAAGTATAATGTACATAGCAGGTGTATAGGTAATAATAGGTATTGATAATGCAAACATTTTGTTTTATACTGAAATCAAAGCACACACAAATTCCGATTATGGCAACATGATACCGATCATAAATGCTAAAAATTGAGACCGACATTTCTTTGCAATTCTTATTGAATTCTTCTTCTTTATTTTGTTGACTCTCGGGCAGCAAGCGCCACATCACCAAAACTTGTTCTTTTAAGAAACATTACTTCAATCATTCAACGTGCCTCTTTTGTTGACGATGCATGGCCTTTTTTCTGCTCAACAAGCCGGATCTTTTTTGCAACATGTTTATAAAAAATTAGGTTTTGATAGTGCTTTTCTGCCTACATTGCCTTCGAGAAAAAAACCTTACAATTTAATGTTTCTCTAAACATCATCGACTTGGCTGGTAAAATACACAGTAGCGGAATGTATATTACTTTTGCTGAAACATGTGCGATTGGGCAAAATGCAATGACTCCTCTTTGGTTTGCGCATACATCCCATATTTTATTTTCATGAATCACACCATCAAAAAGATTGCATCTACTTGTCATGTTACATACAACCGTTATGGTAGCGACGATGAAGAAGATGCAAGCGATAGAACGGTTAGAAGGGAGAAAAATACATTTTCAAAGTTTTTTGGACGTGTCGCCTAAAATGTAAAACGTCTATGAACCTCACGAATGACACCTAACAAGCAAACTTTTAGCACCGGGGTTGTTTATGAGAGTTCCTGGATTTAAAAAATCTCTTTTCTTACGAAGAAAACAAAAAGAAGGTAGGGAATACTATGAAGTTAGGTAAATAATCATGGTGGTGGGGATGGTTGGCGGAGTCAATTACCGACTCTCAGAGCCAGAATGATTGATGGATACAGTATATACCTTCGAATAAATCATTGGATTTTTTTGTTTTTAAATTGCATTTATGACAAGACAATAATAGAAAGTTAAGGAAATGAAGGTTTGAAGTAATAATTGGAAATTTATGGGATTTGAATGCAGTGTGAACTGAGCATTTCTCTTTGCCACTTGACAATTCCTAAGAAGTAGTAACGAGTGGATTATAATGATAGGGAATGAATGGCTTGAATATATCTCCTTCTTCTTTATTCTTGATGCGCTTTGTCTTGTCCTCGTAAATACATATTAATAACAAATAAATGTACACCTAATATACTACATAGAAACTGACAAAAGACAAATACTTGTGTACAGTTTAGCCATTTAGTTATCGCTATTAGCCGAGCTGCGTTATAGATACTTTGCATATATATTCGTTTTATATCATATCGTCTAGTCAGAAATTATAAATGCACAGCGGTTCAACGATGACTTTCGGCTATGTCATGTATGTGGTTAAATTTATATTTATTGCAACAAATGCCTCTCTAGCTTTTATATGTAATAATTTTTTAATAATAATTATAGTCTTCCTGTATATATTCCGTAATTAGTACATGATAAACTTTTAAGAAATTTGATACATTGTAAATATATACCTTTAATACCCATCCTATTGTGGTTCTCGATTAACTCATAAATTGGACACCTTTCTCCTTGTGATAATAGCCGTTCTTGCATGATCACATTTTTATGGTTGTATTGGTATTGCACAACAACTCAGCGTATAAAGCTGTTTAGTTACAAATAGTTAATTTTCTCTCATTGTTTGCTAGTCAGAGTGGAAATGATTAACTGCCTGTCATAGTCATGATGATTGCTAACAATACCGTGATGTGCAATAAAGCATGGTAACTTTTTAACATGCACTTTATTAAATAGTACATCATGTGTGCCTATATGGATAGGTATATACAATGTATTTAGGCAATCAATTTTCTACGGATTATTGTAGTCTAAACTGGCGAAAAGATTCTTAATTGATGATATATAGGATGATTTCTGTTGTTCATCTTTCGTCTTTTTGTAGTGTTAATAGTTTAAATGGAAATATTTATTCATGTTTTATGTTTTTCTTTGTTTCCAGCTATTCCGTAATCATAATGGCACAACAACTAATGGGAATGCACCTCCCATGTCCATTCTTCCACAAGCAGTATCTGCAGCAGCAACAACAGATTAGTAAGTTTATCTAGTGTAATTTTAATTGACATAATCGTCTAAATGGCATACACAGCAAAAATTAATTTCATGTTATTTTTTTCGCAATTTCAGCCGCCGCACCAGCCGGTATTCCACCCGGTTCAGCAGGTTACCCCATCACTCCATACGTTATCAACCCTCAGGAACCATACGCACTTATTGCAGCAGGTAAGAAAGATGAGCTAATGACATTACTTTAATTTTTAATTAACAGCCTACCTTTCTTGAAAACTGCGAGAAGATTTTTATAATTCAGGTAAAACGCACAGAATGGTTTTTGCAAGTATAAAAAATCTTTATACGCTGTTATGTAATTTACTAAAAAGGACAAAATAATTCGAACATAGTACTCTGACACAAAATGATTTTTCAAGTTGCTAAAATCCATCTCCCATTTTCTAAGTACATATAGACTCGCTACACATATTCAATACTGCGTATTTTGTAAGTTTCTTTTTTCATTGAATTTTTTCAAAGATATAATCTTCTCAGGAGGCTTCTTTCATTTTGATCCTTTGTTTGGTCCTTTCAATCAGTGAAGTTGTTGGTGCTGTGTGCTGTGACATAACATGAGTAGAAAAATTGAATACAAAGTGTTGCAATTCCAACTTAGGTATATATTTTAGAATCATCGTTTAAACAGTGATGAATGAGATGATGAAACCTCCCGTATAGAGAAATTGAATAATGGTTGAGTTACTCTTTTCATAGTTTCTTTTTTCATGAAAAAATAGTTAAAAATAGCTTTCACCAGTTCTTGAATATCATGCAGTCAGTCAGTCATACTTACTCATTGCAAAAGCCTATATATTTACTATCATCATCAACATCCTTTTTCTGTGTCTCTCATTATAGGCCATTCATTTATTTTCTGTTGATTATGATTACGATTCAAGTGGAACACAGCGTGCAGCACAAGATAAGCTTTATAATATACTCTCTGCAAATTTGTAGTACTACGTTTCCTGTCGACACGTGCAATTTTGCAAAAAAAACACCTTCCTGCAGCTAAGTAGCATGCTTACCTACAAGCATACTGACTTGACAATCGAGCTATTGTCTGTTTAGCCTAATTTGATTATTTTCTCTGTATCTTTCATCATAATCATCGTCGTCATCATGATTTTTCATTCATTCAGTTCATAGTAAAAGACGCGTAGAAAATACTCTTCTTTTTTGTTGATTTAATATATATGATGATGATGGTTATGTATCACTCTACAATCATGCATGAAAGCTTGTAAAGGGGTAAAAAATGATGATGATTAAAGTCTCGCTAGTCTCTAGTACTATTGACGTCTGGCGTAGGGTAAATAATATATTGTATTTTTTTGGACTTCCTTTACTCGTGCGCACATGCGTATTTATTTTTAGACCTGTCACTTGCAACAATGCCAGTTCGCAAAAAGAATTGCTACAATCTCATTTCACGCAATGCTAGCAGCAGTCTCTCAAATTCAATTAAAAACGCATACAAATGTACGTACGTGTTAGGAGTGACACATAAATAATATGAACATTACACAATGAAAATGATTGATGCACATCAGGGAGGTCTTGGTGGGGATTCCTTATTTAGGACCCAGTCACTTTACCGTCTATTGAGGTATTAAGGAAGAAAAGTTAAGATTCAAAAGGGAGAAGAATTGAAGGGCTGTTGAAAGCTGACGTGCATGATGCAACTCTCAGATGAATTGAAATGTACTCAAGCGTATTAATGAAAGGGACAGCGATTAAACGAACGTGATGCATTGTTAATAATTATTTGTTTATTTAATTTTTGCTTCGTAGGGTCCACGGTGGTCCCTGGTTATTATGGCGTTGCAGCAGCTCCATGGATCTACCCGGCCACAGGACTGATTGGAGCAACCGGGCAGGTTCAAGGTCAGAGAAGACCATTGACACCCACTGGAAATGAACTGAATGCACAGCCAGGACAGTATCAAGTGATTCCAGCTTACTACGATCAAAATGGCAGCCTGGTTATGGGAACTCGGGGTGCTACACCTTTGCGCCTTGTTTCTCCAGCACCGGTCCTCGTCAATAATCCAGGTGTGTTCATTTAACTAGATGGGGATATTTGCTTTTCCGGTGTTAGTAGTTCTTTTGTGTTAAATGGTCACCCTTGAGTTATGTCATGTTGACCAGATTCACGTTGAGTCTCAAGGCTTTGCTCAAAAAACACCACAATTTGTCGTTATACATATTGGTGGGGTAATGTTGTACATGTGCATTTTTCTTTTTTGTTCTGTTGCTAAAAAATAAATGAAAATCAGCCTCGGGGGGTTTTGGTGTCAACCCACAATACGGTACTGCTCAGGGTTATAATCCTGCCGCTGCTTCACTCAATGCTTCGTCCATTGGTCCAGGTGGTTGTACATTTTTTAATTATCACATTACCAGTGTCACTCGTAGTTGCTTTTTGAAACAGTCTTTTCAAAAAATTATGGGTTTGCTTATCTTGTACTTTTGCTAATGTGGTGTTGGGTTCTGGTATGGCTCTGTACAGGTGGAATAAGAAGAGATTCTTTTGACTCGGATCGCAACAAATGGGCACCTTACGGGCCTCTTGGTAATTAGCGCTCTCATACTTTCTCTTTACCTTTTACCACACTCTTTTTACCTGCATGCCTTTAGTACACACTCTTTTATGTTTCTGGAGTGTTTCGTCTATAAAGCATGAAATTAATGTTTCCATTTTCTACGGTGCAGGGTCTCCACCTCCTGGTATTATCAATGGAACTTCCTCAAGGCTGATCGGTGATAAGGGTGCTCTGCGAGCAGGATCTGCGCTTTTTGGAGCGACGAGTCCATTATTCCCAAAAATTGGACGGCAGACAACATCCTTAGAGAATTGTAGGGAAAATGCTAAAAAATTATAATGGTAGTCCAAAGATGTTGATGAAGTAATTTTAAAATGTATGCATTTTCAGGTGTACACACTTTCCACGCATCCCTACGGTTGTCGAGTTATTCAGCGCATTCTCGAACATTGTACAGCAGACCAGACTAACGCAATTTTGGAAGAGTTGCATGATCAAACTGAACAGTTGATTCAGGATCAGTACGGCAATTATGTGGTGCAACACGTACTGGAACATGGAAAGCCCGAAGACAAAGCCAAGATCGTTGCTGTTGTTCGAGGGAAAGTTTGCACATATTCACAGCACAAGTTTGCGTCAAACGTTGTAGAAAAATGTGTTACATACGCCAGCCGCCAAGATAAAACCCTTCTCATTGACGAAGTGACCGCCTACAATACAGATAATGGGTATGATGAAAAGTTAGACGAAAATATCTCTTAATTTTTTACCCTTTTAACAGATTATTATAGGTGAAAGTAAAGTTTAAACAAACGATACTCAATTTAACAGTCCATATACCAATTTTCAATTTGTCTTTTATGATTTGCATTTAAGACACGTTTGTTTGAATTTTACCATTCATCTTTCATTTTATTTTGAATTTGATTTTAAAGATATGATTTAATTAATTAGTGGTTCAACGTTGTGTGCCAATAGTGTAACAACCAGCCCCTTGAACATAATGATGAAGGACCAATATGCTAATTATGTTGTCCAACGTATGATTGATTTGGCGGAACCATCTCAAAGAAAAATGCTGATGCAGCGTATCCGCCCCCATCTCGGTTTGTGCTTTTATTCAATAGCAAAATGGCATTTAAATATAATCAGTATTAAGGGGTAGCACAGTGTCTGCGGTTATGCCATTGTCATCCTCCTCATTAATACGATCAAAATTAATTGCTACAAATGTGCTCCAGGTGAAAACAGTAGGTATGTTAGCACGCGCTAATAGATGAATAGACAAACTTTGTGATTTGGATTTTCTTTGGATTTATGAATTTTCCAAGATTCTGCATGAATCCAGATACAAGCACATTAACATAATTGCGAAATAATTTTTCCGCAACTCGGGTCCGGGCACGTTTTCATCTTTTCAGCCGGATTCATTTTTAGACAGACTTTTAGTACCGATAACAGTAACAATTTCAAGTAGAATTACCTAACGGAATAACTTTTGAAATCCGCAAAATGGAATATATACCCTATCTCTACACCTTACAGTACCCTTAAAATCTCTTTTTTAAATCTATCTCAGATAAATATATGCTGCGTATAATAGGCAATAGGGGGTCGTAATGTAAAAGATGATTGGTGATGAGGAGGAAGACACGGGCGAAATTGCAAATACTTTTCTTTCCCTTGCTCAGTATTTATAATCGCGTTGTAATTAATTGATTTTTTTTACATTTTACAGCTCAGCTTCGCAAGTATACATATGGGAAACACATTATCGCAAAGCTGGAGAAGTAAGAAACGAACTAAACTCTTTATGAATTAGATTTAATTATCTTGATATTATGTCAAAAATATTAATATTTAATTCGATTTTTTTCCTAAATTTTCTTCAGATATTTCTTGAAAAACAACACGGACCTGGGTCCCATTGGACCTCCATCATCGAGACCAAAATATTAATATTTAATTCGATTTTTTTCCTAAATTTTCTTCAGATATTTCTTGAAAAACAACACGGACCTGGGTCCCATTGGACCTCCATCATCGAGCCAACCCCCTCTGTAATTCCAGAGTTGCTCAAATTCATGTACACTCCTGTGTAAACAAGATATTGGCTCTCTACTACTTTTCTACAGTATTTTTCTGGGTGACGGGACTCTACTTTTCATTGACTGCGTCCTTTGTATCATGAAGATTTCATTCTCAGACTTTTTCATTTGTATCGAACTATAAAAGTAAATACAATGTGAACATTTTTGTGTTGTAATACATTACTTATTCATATATGACAAGAAGTAAAAACAAGAAAGAGATATTGAAATTTTTGAAATTCTTTCATGGAATTTGTGTGCTCTTTATATTTCGCATAATATAATTATTTCATGATTCATGATCGCATCTGCGGCTGGAGCACTGTTCCACAGTACAAGTCATTTTTGCTACGAAAAATCAACCCTGGAAATTGGAAATACATACTGCTTTTATAGCAAAGGACTTTATTCATAAGTATGTACAGCATAGAAAAAAATTGACATTTAAAATATTGCAACAATTTTCATTGGCACCCACAAATATATTATAATTAGTTGTAATTTTATAGCCGCTGCCATCCATAACTTGAGGTCGTTTCTAATTCTACAACCAGAGAACTTATTGTGACAATTGATGGTGTCGGGGTTATCTCAACAACGACAAAATCGGTTTTTGTAGGAGTAACGACATGAGTTTCTGAAGTTTCCTCCACATTAGTAGTATATTCGTCCGCCATCAGTGTGCGTCTCTTGATATGGGTTACAGTAATCACAGGAGTACTTGTAACCATTGCAGTTTTAGTACTTAATAATGTTTTCGTAGGAGTAATTGTCACATTTCCATAACCAACCGTTGTAGCATTTCTCGTTATCGTGGTCGTTGTCGCTTGGGAGTCCGTTATCACGATATCTGTTTCAGTAGCTGTAATTGCATTTACATCTCCCTGAATGTAACTCGTAACTGTTGGAATGGGAGGTACAGTAAAACTTGTAGATTGTGAGGTAACGGTTCCAAGCACTCCAACGATCTCCGTGTCTATTAACGTTACATACACTGGAGGCAACCTGGTTGTTGTCGTGCATGTTTCATAGATTGTTTGCGTGCATAGATTCTCCGTGGTGGTCAGTGTGGTAGGAACACTCGTAATGACAACTTCAGTCGTGTCGGTGGAAACTTGGACAGGGGCGGTTTCCGTTGATGTCAATGTGACTGTTTGAGGGGATCGGGTTACTTCCACCGTTGTCGTCGCTATTAATGTAGCATCTTCCAAGTTGTAAGCTGTCTTTGTCTCCGTAGCTGAGTATGTGACGATAAGAGGTTGGGCCGCTGTGACGATAGATGTAGATGTAACGTCAATGAAAGTTGTCGCTATTTTGGGATAACAAACTTGGGCGCATTTGTCAGCGGATCCACAAGGACTACCACAATATGAGGCAGTGATAGTTTCTGAGGGAGTCATTACGGTGGAAAGGTATTCATATTTCGTTATTGTGCATTCCGGACTACTTGTCAATATAGTAGATGTGGTTGTTTCAATCGTTGTATCTAATGGGGTAGCTATTATTTCAGTGACAGTAATAGGAGGAACGGTAGAATATGGAGCTAAAACAACTTCAGTTACAATCTGGATTCCTGTGGTGATTGTAGTCTGGCTAGGGGCATGAATGGTTAGCGTTGGTGTTTCAGTTATTGTAGAGGTGATGGTACTGGTGACTATATCTAAAAGTACACTGGGTTCTAGAACGATAGTCACCTCTGGACTACTCCATCCCATTTCCGGCGTAAATGTCTCAGTCTCAGTAATTGTTGATGTAGTGGTATCCGTTATAGTTAAACTTGACGTTAAGAATGTTGTAGCTGTAAGGATGTTGAACAATGTGGAGGTTGACGAAATAATGGAGGTAGACGTTTCCGTTTGCGTGGTGGAAAAAGTCGTCGTTTCTGATTCTGTAACTGTGTTTGTAACTTCCACTGTACGATGTTTCCGTTTGCCATGCCACAGACGTTACGTGATCCGTTGCGGTAATTGTAGAAGTTGAAGTTAGATGAGACCAATCGTATCCGGGTGTAGGCGTTACGGTGATTGTACTAGTAGCTGTGGTCGGACCATAAGTTTCCATTATAGTTTCAGTTTCATATTCAATTTCGGTTGAAGTCACAGTTTCTATATGGGTTGCAGTTACTGTTGTTTTAGACAGCTCATATCTTGTCGCGGCAAAATGTGGAATCGCACGCACTTTGCATGTTGACCCTATAATAAAATATGTTTAATGAGTCTTAATATATGTACCAAAATTACCCAAAAGGGAGTACTATTATATTAGTTATAATATAGGAATATTCTTTCAGCTAGACTTTGTAGTCTAAGACAAAGCTGAAAAACCAAAGACCACGAATATTCTCAAGTAGCCCCACTTGAATTAAAATGACCTAAACTTACCATCCCAAGGAACTCCAACCTTTATCTTCATTATTCCAAGACCACACTGGTTGTGGAGAGGCATTTGGCTTGGGTTTTACTGGTTTCCCATTAGGAACTGGCTTCCTATTAGGTACTGTTGATGATTCTGAAGAAAAGAATGGCCAATTGCTTAAATCCTTTTCTTTTCGATTTGCCCAACTTGATGTAAAGTCACTGAAGACGCTTTCTGTTAAAGCGATACACAAATAATATTCCAGTATATTAAAATTTCGGATTTATGTATTTTAAATAAAACATATTCTNATGTAAAGTCACTGAAGACGCCTTCTGTTAAAGCGATACACAAATAATATTCCAGTATATTAAAATTTCGGATTTATGTATTTTAAATAAAACATTATTATTCTGCTCAAAGTGCATAGTAAAAACTTACTTTTACTTTCCCCTAATGAAGAATAATCTTTCACGTTCCCATTAATAGTTGTGCATAGAATAAAAACTATAATGATTACATGAACTAATCTACTTTGCAAATCCATTTTAATACTTAATACGTATTTAAATTCAAAATAAATAGTTATCTTTAAAGCAAGCGAAACCAAATTTCTATGTTATTCTCAAGCTGGCCAAAGGAAAAGTGAAGGGTTCTACCAGGAACAGGATTAAAGACCTCATGACGGTTTCAAAAAGCATTTTTGTTTCATGATATTTTATGGAGGTTAAAATATATTTAACATTCATTGAAAAATACTAACAATCTACCAGGAACAGGATTAAAGACCTCATGACGGTTTCAAAAAGCATTTTTGTTTCATGATATTTTATGGAGGTTAAAATATATTTAACATTCATTGAAAAATACTAATATTAAAACATAAATGCAGGAAAGGTGGTGCCTTTTTAGAAGGTAAAAGAGAATTATTTTTAGAACAATGTCCATTTCACAAAAAAAAACTGTCAGTGAGTCGGTTGTCGGTGCGATTAGATTCAATCAAGCATTGCAAACCTTTTTGCTCAGGTGTGTTCACACACAAAAAGGCAATGACTCCTGCGCTTTTTTACACCTTGGAACCTTAAGGCTTAAGGACCTCTGATTTTCACGTTCTGAAAAAGTGGAAAAGGCCTTTAAAATAATGAAAAGTTTAAACCTGGCAGCATCCTTTTTGTCTTTCAGACGGCGACTGCCATAAACGAAACTTATACCAATATGGGTGTTTGAAATATTATGTATTTATTTTCATTTTATCACCTTTGTAAATTGTGCAGGTGCATCGTGAACCCGACATAAGGGTCATTTATACAGAAAAATAATAATATTACACATACTTAATTATCCATACCATTTTATGCATAAGTTATTCTTTGGATTTCCAACGGACAGGATAGAAATTTTCATTACATTTAAAAAGTATGAGATGGAGAAATCACTTTTTTCTAGTTTAATTAAAAGTAAGCTCATTTATAGATTAAATGAATTGCTCATCTAAATCTAGAATCATCCCATGACACAGTCAACCGAATACTGTTTAATGCATGTTAATGGAAAGATTCGTACTTCATCTAGTTTTCAAATCATCTATTATATTGCTTTGATAGGTACATATTTAGCACAATGAGAAAGACATTTCGGACATTTCATTTTAATTTAGACTCTTGACACAAAGACATAATTAAAAATACATAAACTAGATCAAACTAGCGTTCAGTTTGACCTCCATTCGCAAATAGGTAAACTTATAATACCCACGTATTTAAATGGTGTAAGCTTTGCTTTCTTGGTCTTTGCATAATGGCTAGAATTTAGAATGAAATGGTACCTGGCACAGGTAACCTGATGGACCTATAAATATCACATGCTAAGCTTAATACGCAACGTTAAGTAACGGATGGCCAAATAACAATGGGAAGATTGAATAGTTTTCTGACCCCAAATATTTGAAGGGCTCATGGCATGAACATGAACTTGAGAAACTTTTGTACATGCAAGGCATATAAAATCATGTGAAGATAATCCCGTTTAATCACCACAAATGCATCCTCGTAACTCGGCAGGACTTTATTGGACAAATAAACTAGGTGAGCTTTTCGTGTTGAACCAAGTACTGCAGAAAAGTCTTCAAAAGTTTATGCCTGCAGTACCTGCAGGCTGCAGGAACAAAAGTATGCGAAGTAAGGTAATTTCTTAGTTTATGTATGATCTATACGAGCCATTTAGGTGTGAACAAAGGCACCAACCAAATTACAATATGCCTGCCAAAGGGAACAAGGGACGCTTAACCCACTTTGTAACGTATCCAGTTATGTGGCCAAAAAGTTTTAAGGCATGTTCACTTTATTCATATTTCTTCGTTCTTTAAAAACATGGAGACATTTCCCCCGAAGAGTTATTTTACCTTCGACTTTCCAGAGGTTAAGATCAAATTGTGAAGCTTGCAAAGCAAAAACGGAAGTCGAGGAATTTTTAATGCGTTGTGAATAGACTCTTATTGGTAATTATGAAGTTTGCACTCATCCAAGCTACGACGTTAGTCGTCGTGCTAATAAGTTCCGCCCGCAGTAGCGTAATTCAGAATCCCCAAGGGTTTATCAGCAATGGTACGGTACATAGATTATTTTAACAAAAATTAATATACATATTCCGATTTGAATTGTCGCTAACGAGTTCTCCTTCATATTCTAGCAACTAATCAGTTGACGTCCGCCGATAGCTCCCGGAAGCCGAATAATAAGCCATCTGCAATGGTTTTAGAGTCAAGTTTAGGAGCACCTGTGGCGGAGGCTGCAGATGACAAAATCGGAGGATGGGGTTCTGGAGGGTGGGGTTCTGCTGCAGCAGCAGGATGGGCCAGCTCAGCGTCTGCACTGATTCCTTCCATTCAGGCCAGTACCACAACTGCAACATTTACTGCTGCTACAATTCTACCACCATCCATTGGCTGGAATGCACCCACACAAACCGTTACTGTGACAGACACGGTCACGTCAACTCAAGTAGGATGGGTACAAAGCACAGTTACAAACACCGCAACGGCCACGGTGACTTCTACTGGATGGACCACTGCCACTGGATGGACAACTGCTACCGGCTGGACAACTTTGACTGGATGGACAACTTCCACCGGCTGGACTACTTTGACAGGATGGACAACCATTCCTGTTCATACTACTTCGACAGGTTGGACCACTGTTACAGATACCGCAACCGTCTCTTCAACAGGCTGGACAACAATAACAGCGACAAAGACGTTGACGTCAACGGCAACGCAGACCTCAACAGCAACGCAGACATCTACAGCAGTGGTTACTGCTACCGGCTGGACGACACTCACAGACACCACTACAGCAACCCTTACTGGGTGGACTACCTCCACCGGTTGGGTTTCCTCCACCGGTTGGGTTACTTCCACTGGTTGGGTTACTAATACTGCATCGGTTACCAACACTGGGTGGGTTACCAGCACTGGATGGGTAACTAACACTGGGTGGGTTACCAGCACTGGATGGGTAACTAACACTGGATGGGTTACTTCCACAGGATGGGTATCGTCCACCGGATGGGCTACCGTTACCCAAACCGACACTGCTGTTGTAACGGCAACGACTACCGCTACTGGATGGACTGCTATTACTGCCACGTCAACTGTTGTCGTTACTGCAACAGATTGCCTTGGCTGGGGATTGAATCCACAGCCATACGGCGTTTCAGTTGGGGGTGGTCAAATTGTCATCAGTTCACATGGATGGGGACCAGTTGCAAGTGTAGGTGGTGGAAGCATTGAGTTGTATCCAGGATGGTCGTCACAACCTTCTTCAGGTTGGTCGTCAGTTCAAC
>JAHZMV010000301.1:0-42058 GCA_027743765.1 Coecobrya sp. COE2
TGGCTACTTAAATCAAAAAAATAACTGATTAACTATCGCATAAAAAATGTCCGGATCACCGAAAAAAAATTACGTACATTTTACGTAGCCGACCATGTGGACGCGGCTCGATTTTACGCAGTCTCGTGACAGCCTGGTGTGTACGTGTCGTTGTTCCTTTTTGAAGCTACTTGTTATGTAGTTGTTGTTGAACCACCAGTAGTAATTTGATACCACAAAGGAGCCATCGAAATGCACGATAACTGTCACTTAACTTAATTTCGAAATGTAATTTGTGAGGGTTGAAAATTATTGTTTGATCTATTAATGTTCCATTACGAGAATGAATGAAGGTCTAAATTTAACATTATTGTTTGGAAATCCTTGGAAAAGTAGTGGCATAATAGAAGTAGCAAGTAGAGCCATTTGGCATTAACATGACTATTGTGTCCTAGTAAATTTTTAAAAAGGATTCATCTTCCCTTTATTTTGGTCTAAATTCACTCTTGTGCTTTCTGTCTCTTGTATTACTGTCATGTATGTATTGCGTCTTGCGTCACACAGCCATGTTCTTGATATAGCGTCTTGTTCATTTTTACCAGTAAACTCAGCTTTCTAGCTACCGATTAGAATTTACATTATTCATGTTTCATGCAGCAACGGTTGGTAATACCCCGAGAAATTACAATTTTGAAAGGGAAGTTTTCGTCATGCATATTTTATGCACCATCATCATCATTATTTAACAGAAGCAGTCATAACAGTCGTACTGCAATACAACTTTTTCCTTGTAATTTCGGAATGAACTTACTAACATTTTTTTATCGTTTTGATCCTTGGCTTGACAAATAGAACTTTTCTTTTATCAGACAGTCTAATCAAAATCATAATGTTTCATATCATCCTTTCATTCCTTCCTCTCCACTGCACCAGAGTAGTATGTTGTGGGAAAATATAAGTAAGTAGGTTTGGGTGTGGAACATGTGAGCATTTAGAAACTACTGCTGACTGTCTTAAAGTACTGGTTCTGGATACATTTCCCAGCTGATGATCATGCGAACGCCACACCTTAATTTTTATTATTTCTCTCATTCATGTATTCACACATTATTTTTTAGCTTCTTCAGAAGACTGTCTGGTTCAGTCGGATGAGTTGAGATTATTATTATAAGGCGACTGGTTACCGTATGCGCATAAAACACTTGTGATCTTTTTACCACTACAGTACCATCAAAGTAATAGAGTTGGTTTTTATCTGCTCCCGGAGTGAAGGAATGGAGTTTGGAAGCATTTTCTTATTGCCTTAATATAATAACAATAGGCCAAATGACAGCTAGAATTACCTTCATATTTCATGTGATACAAACCATTAATTTCATGCGAAAATTTTCAAACATCACACTTTCAGAGGAGAAAGCAAGTCTTTAGTTTCTGCTCATTTTACAAGATTACGACGATGAACAGTGTGGAAAAACATATGCGCAGGTACCTAATAAACTACATAGGTACATAGCTTACAGCTTGTTGAGTAAATGCACACACGTTGCCAGCAGCCTGCACAGATCAAAAGAATATTACTATAATCCATAGCCGAGCTAGTCGAGCATCCAGCAGCCACAAATGATCATAAATTCATTCAAACTAACATTACCCATCATAACATTCCTTTCTTGTCTGTTTTTGTGAGAAAGGCAACATATGAGCGCACACGAAAAGGAACCAATGGAAAAGGAACGACCAAAAGAAAAAGAAAAGGTTTATCATCAAATTCAAATAAAATCCACGTTTTCCACTTCAACTGTATAACATAAACTGCACCATTCATTCAGTTATGACAAGCATAGGATAGTATAGTATTCACTACATGGGAATAATCATATTGTGATGATGATGGCGATGGTTATGATTGTAATGATTTTAGGAGCACACGATGATGACTGCGAGGGCATTATTTTATGTACACATTTGAACCTACAATGTACGTTATCACTCGTGTAATATCATTAAATGTGTAGGTTGAGAATATTGGTATCTATATGAGAAATACTCATGTCGTATGCAATGCGTGTAAAATAAAGATACAGCAAAAATAAAATTTATAGCAGAGACACTCACACATTTATTTTCTAAAAGAGCTTTTATTTTTTACGTCAAAGTTGTTGTGAGCCAAGGAGAGATGACCTGCACAGCCTGCACACACAACTACAAACATTTCTCTAGCCAAAATTTAACCAAGTTTGAAACATGTGTAAAAACTCCTGTGTTCATGTAAAATGACCGGTGAGTTAATTTACGACATGATTACTGGACTTGTGCCTATGTCCATTTTGTATCAAACTACAGGAATAATGCAATGCAGACAAGCATAATGGCATCTGCGTAGTAGGTATAGCCACTACGGACGAGGAGGCGGAGGACTGCATGGCATAAACAATAATCATAATCATAATGTTCGTTCCTTCGAAACTTCAGACATACATACATATTATCAAAATCACCGCGTGTGCGTATGACCAAAAGCTATTCTAGATGTAATTATAATATGAAGAAAATGCGCGTAACGCTTCGACGCTTACGTTGACATGCATTCATACATTTGCACAGTGCACTTATTAACGACTTCTTCCGCCGGCTTGAAATAATAAAATATAGTGAAATGAAACTTTCTGGAAATTATTATTATCACAGGTAAACATGCCAGTATGAATATACACAGTTTGATATGTATGTGGATGACCATACATTTGTGATGGTAATTAATAGGTATATATACACAGTGGCGTAGCCAGCCGGAACCCCAGGGGGGGGGGCAACGCCCCCTTCCTACGCCACTGTATATACAGGCCTCCTCTACAAAAGTTGCTCTCTGTTCGACCGTCTGTCTTATTATGTATTAATTTTCAGGGTTGTTATGCATGGCTTGATTTAATGACTTGGTTTAAACACACTGACTACTTATTAATTCATTTTATTCCTTTTAGGTAGACTTCCAAGTTTTCGCAAGTGTACATGATAGCATGTACTCCGAAATTTAAATTACATAGCGGGTTTTGCTCTGTGCACACTATCTCACTCAATCTGAGAAAGAAAAGGATGACGTTTAGTGAATAGGTAGTCATCGGCTTTCTTGGTCGCCACTACTGTTAGAATTGTAAAATAACTTTCATAATTATCAAGAGAAAA
This sequence comes from Coecobrya sp. COE2, assembly GCA_027743765.1. Classification (NCBI taxonomy): domain Eukaryota; kingdom Metazoa; phylum Arthropoda; class Collembola; order Entomobryomorpha; family Entomobryidae; genus Coecobrya; species Coecobrya sp. COE2. Next base: position 3,163 of record JAHZMV010000301.1, read on the forward strand.
GGGGGTGGAATGTGTAAATATGCATTATTTTTCATTACCACTGACTCTGGACTTAATGTGATGCTACTACTTTAGTTCAACTAATGCTGCTCCTTTTATTTCCTAGTTGATTGGACGAAGGGTGATTGTCTCTATTCTTTCGGAGGGAGGTGGAAATTATATGAGCTTTTTAACTTGAGATTTATAAATTCATAAATATTGTACAACTAAAAGAACATATTCTTGTTGAGTTGTCGTTATTGCAATTCCTAAAGCTTTAAAAATATTGATACAATTGTGGCAGCTTACACAGCGGCAAATAGCAATGCAGGCTCGTTAGATATTTATGGGCTTCCTTTTGGATAATTTCTATTCTTTTTATGGAAATTGGAAAATGATGAGATTTTTAAAGACTGGCTTAACTGGACTTTCCATATCAAGTAGCCAAAGATGTGGCCAGCAACAAACCAGACGGTCAGCCTATTCCTAGTTCTGAGCAGAACGAAATGATTGAACAGGTAAAAAGCGGAATTACAATTTTAAGTGAACCTTGTCACGAAAGGCTGGTTAGCAGTTGTTTTGTTATTATTGTTCATGGACATAACGAGGTAGAATGTGGTAGTAGCAGTGGTATTAGTGCAACAACAGCGATAGTTAGAGTCAGTTGGTTACAAACAAGACTCACAACCAAAGGAGTAGCCATTTCATCAAAATTTGACTTGTTTGGTTGATATTCCATTACAACTTTTATGCTTCTGGCCACTGTCTGTCTTAGCCTTTTTATGCGAGCTTCTTCTTTCATTTCATTTGAATAGATTGATGATGGTGCTGTTATGATGGAGCAGTAGACACACTGGGAAATAATATTATGGTTGGTGGTAGGGTGCGCACTTGCATGCGATTATGAATTCATCATGATTCATCATGCATATCCCTAAAAATTGCTCAAGGGATTACTTTGCCAGAGTGTTTGGAAAAAATGCTAAATTGGATTCTACTTAAGAAATGCTTTATGCTCAATGCATGTGGGAATGACTACAGGCTGTGCCGTCATCATCAAAAGGGCTCCTTTCCTCGTTCATAAACCTATTTATTGACCGTAACAAACAAGAGGAGATAAGCAAATTGGTAGTCCAGTGTAGAGAGGAGGATACAATTTGGTCGTATAACTGTGGAATATTGTAATAGATACGACCTGTTCCATTACATTTCTTATGAATATCGGCATTTGAAATTATTACAGGAAAATCCACTAAAGGGAAACGCTACAGTTTTTTATTTTAGCAGTAATATGGATATGAAACACGTGGTCATGAAATCATGAAAGAAATAAAGCAGACAAACAGTCAGTCCGCCGCCAAGTCATGAGTCGCCTTTTAACGTGTGTGTGCAAACAATCAGTTTACTCTCGCGAGAAAGGTCTGTCGGTAGTCAAAAATCGTGCTTAAATTAAAATGTGCCATTGCCAGAGCTCCGATCAGGTAAGATTGTAACAAGAAATCGCTCAAAGCAACATAAATTTTTATGACTTATTGGAATGTAGGCGTTAGGTATGCAATATTCTACATAAATTCCCATCATATGGATATAATTTTCTGTATAGTTTTTGGGTAAACGAATTATTTTTCGTCAATAGATGTAGGCTGAATATTTTTACTCAAAACACAGAAATATGATGGTGTAGTGACTCTCATGCAGATAGGAAAGACGTTGTGTAGTAGATCATCATATTATAAAACGCTCATCTCAACTTTTTAATAATAATATTGTGCATCTGTGATGCTGCATTTAATAATATATTTCTAAAGGATGCTGCTTATTATGACAGCGTTGAAAGGTTTCCCTTGAGGAGCGGAAAGCATACCGTATAGTAAAAATAGGTAATTGTAAAATGAATGATGCGTCTTTTGAAATTTACACCTACATATAGGCATGCTTTACTCCAGCTCCAACCGCATTTAAATATATAGTCAGAGTCGGAGAGAATCTAAAACTAGAGGCAGCGTGGTCCTCCTTTGAAAAAGTCAATTTGAATATTTCGGGTGTACTAAAGCAAAACTTTTAAGTGCATGCGAGAAAAGATATGAATACGGCTTATTATTACTGCTCTGCTCACTCCTGCTGCTGATAGCGACACTTTGCATGCATGCGTACGAATGTCGGAGAAGACATGAAGGAGCGTTTTCTTCTGTTGCGGCTTCCTACAGTTTATAACACCATTAAATTGCTCCAATAAACTTTTTTCAGTTGAGTAAGAAAGATGGGAAAACTGGAGCACACACATGCACATCAAATCATCATGCATATTCATCTGAAGAAGGTGCCGACAGAAAAGAAGCAAACATGAGTTAGAGGATGAATATAAGCATGTTATGATGGATGCATTTTCGGACTACTAAGCTGAATAAAGTTAGAGATGAAGTGGATCGGATAAGGATAGTTGGCTACGCTGGAAGAAATGGATTTCGTTTTGGATGGTCGGAACAACTGTGAATTTTGACGGGATTGCCTTGCCCTTTCTTACAAGTTTTAAGAAGATGAAAAGTTTTAGATGGATTGCTCCAGTATTATTATAACCAGCTTGTAAAACGTGTAACAGTCTTAGCATCAATAATTTTCTGATTAAATCGAACTCTTCCGCTTTTACTGCCACATTTATAAGTTATTCATGATTCATGGCATACTACATACTCGTATAAAGATAAAAGGAAAGGTACACAAAAACTAAAGCAGTTCTTAGGTATACAATACACCGGACTTGTTATCTCCTTTCTGCTTAAAAGATTTAATTTTCTTAACTTTTAATAACGTTCAGATGCTTCTCTGTGCTTGTTTGAAGGATCATAAAAATTTTTACGGGAAAAATAAAGAAGTGGTCCTACACACCAGTCTGCTGATAACCAGTCATTTATCGCAAAGGGTATATGCTATCATGCAATTTGTAGCGAGTGATTTCAGAGAAGGATAGGAAACGATGCGTCTTACACTTGGATACAAAAAATCCTACTTATTCAGGATAAGATTAAATGCAGATGGATCAAGGTAAGCCTAATCCAGGGCTCATGGATCAAACCGTTTCACGCTCGGCTGTTGAACCGCCAACGTAATAACATTCAAGTCAGATTTCAGCTTCACTTCAGTAATATCAGAGAATCTCATTTGTTGTTAGATATTTGTTTATTACAGTGTAATGGGTCGGCAGATCAACTCTTGTATATAGATTTATTTTTTCTTAGAAAATGTGCATTATTGGAAGAAACATTATTGTTTACTACAAATATTATCAGGAAAATCTCTTGTAAGAATTCGTGCCTTTTTTGTGAGCCCAATAATAATGAAACAAGGACGTGATCCATACCTTTGTAGTGATTTAGGATATAAACTTAATAAATATATAACGCGTGCTTTATATGAACAAGAATTTCGGCATTTGTCACTTGTGTAAAATTCAATTTGCGGCTCCTTTGAGGTAATTAAAACTTGGGTATGACCACAATAAAGGAAACGTTTCTATTGATGCCACATTGTGATACAAATGTTCCTTATTGTTTGTCAGCCATCTGGAAAGAGTAACTTGGGCGTACAATGAATATCAAAGGTCAAAGGCAGAGTACTCTTGAAGTAAGTACTCAGCATGTACTGCAGGATTTGCAGTTCGGTCGCAGTTGCTATTTCCTATTGTTGGCCATAGTCATTGTCATTATGGTTGCAGCAAATATTTAAAGCATTTTACAACTTTGTGACTTGGGAAAACGTGTGAAATATCGCATATCTCAGCATGATTTTGAATTAGTCTAACAGCAGATCACGGCACTGAAGGCTATGCACATGTACGTCCGAGTCAGGGGATTCCTGGATGGTACTATAAAATGTACCATGTGCGGATTTCACAAACAAGCTTTTTCCGACAAGCGGAAGTTCAGCTAGAGGCTATAATAAAATTGGAAGTTTTGTTCATTGTGTACAACACAGCAGCTTACACCTTTGGAAAATAATCAAAATCACACGTACGAAGCATTGAATATTACATGGCGCAAACGTTTCTAGCTTCTGCTTTCCTTTCATAATTGTAATAACAAGAAACATAAATACTCAACAGCTACTGCTCATTAAACTGCGGTCGTTGGTTTCGATGCTACAGGCAGTATGTTAACCAGATAATTATTACCTAGATAATTTGTCCTTTTTCGGGGCAGGTAGGCATGAATCATGATTATCAATGCATGCTAAAGCAGAGTTTGTTGGCATTTACTTTTCTCTGTTCTGTTCTCACAGTACGAGCAAAAGGTCATCAATAATATTCTCCAACTTGTCTTCTCGTTTTGCCGCATTGACTTGAGGTCTAATGATAATTTGGTGCTAAATAGAATTCTAAACTAGCCATTTATTACGTATACAAGCAAAGCATCAATTTCAACTTGAACAATAAGTCAATTTAGAACAGCGGATGGACAACGGAAGAAAGAAAACCTGGTCAAGATGATAGGGCAGCAGCAGTTGGCTCCTACTTATTATTACAACCACCAAGTAATAATATCTTCCCAAATGCTCCTGTTCTGGTTTTCAGTAGCTAGCCCATTCAGTTGATTTCTCACGTGGTGAAGTCGGTCGGTGTCGAAACATACTTCAAAAGGGCAAAAGGCTAACTAGCTTTCATCATCAACATAACAATAATGATGATACTGCAATAAAACAAGTGCCAAAAATGCCAACCGTGCCCTCAAAGTGATAATATACAGCAGTAAATATGTCATGTATACTTTGGATGTGCTAGAAGCAGCAACAGCAACACAAATACACGTTTGTGTATGCAAGAAACTCCTACAACAACTATTTCTCACGTTTCTCGCCTTTTTCGTTCCTTTTTTGTCATCTTCAGAAGAGCATAAGGATCATTACAGGAAATCGGCAAAAGACAAGCAACAGTCACAAACTGACAGTACACAGCAAAAAGTCACAAGAAGTTGTTGAGAAGTGGGAGAACGTAGTGAGAAGTATGCTCATCGTGGTGTTTGCCAGAACAGGGAAAAACATAGGGGTCTATCATAAAGCTTTGGAACAATGCTGTTCCTTTGTACACGAACAAAAGTGAAGACAGCAGGAGTATCACCCATCCATCCAAGCAGACGGCAAGAAAGAACAAGAAGAATAAATAAAACTATTTTCAAATTGTTACATTTTGCCTTTCTGACTAGTTAACAACGTGCCATTTACTATCTGTTTGCTATGTTTCTGTAGCAGAAGCATGAAAAGGCAATGTGTGTGAGAAACGAAAAAGGAACAACAATACAAGAAATCTTCCTTTTGTTTGAGTTGGTGCAACTTGAAAAGTTGAGGACAGTAAACAAATCTTTCCCTTATGTGGCTAAATCGTATATTAGAACCTTTGAAGATTGGTGTATATAGAGAAATCCTCACTTGATAGTAGAAACTGACTGACACTGCTGACAGTAACTATTAGTCGTACAAATTCAATATTAGCAGTAAAGTACCAAGTACTTTGGTATGCATTCATACTGGTTGTTTGTGTTCGTTAGGTACCTGTACTTGTGTGAAATGTAGATTTTTTATAAAGACCCATTATTATTGTTCGTATACACAAATCAACCACCACAAATTCATGAGAGAATGTGAAACGTATATAGGTAGGTATAACACATGTAAGAAGGAACTTTTGGGCAAATATTACACGGCTAAAAGGTATGGATTGCCCCTTCTTTACCAAAGTTAAGCTTACGCTTTTGCAGTTTTTTTCACGGCTCGACTGTGGGAACGAGAGATAGCTATAAATGCCGTGAAATTATTATAGCACGATACTTTATGGTAGGTATGTAGATGTTAGACTTGTGAACACTCAATAATAACACCACCACCAGAATCGCTGAGCTAACGAAAAGCGATCGAAGATGTGATGATGGGTAATAAATTTCTCACTTTGAAGTTGCTGCAACTTATGTACACTACTATATGCACTCTACTATTAGTATTCGTACATGAGTAATTCTTTCCTAGCAATAACCTGTCTTTCTTCGTCAGATTGTATTTAATTAATTTTGCAATTTGGATTCAACTCCCAACTAAATATTTAAAAAATAAAAGCAATAATTGCAAAGATCTTTTTAGCATTACGGCAATGCAAATACTCACATATATATGCTCATCTTGCCTCTAATCTCCAATTCAAATTTAACGCAATGCAGTAGAAAGTTTGTGTACTTTACTGCATAACATGTTCCGTGTCAGCTCATAATGCACACTTGAACATTTCCCCTACACGTTAGGTGAATGGACCAACTACTTAAGACTGCATGCATGGCATGTGTCTATATTTCCGTCGACCTGGCCGGCATTATGCAAAATATCTAGAAACAGCTTCCAACAAAGAGAATAGTGCTGTGTACGTGAATACCATTCCAACGTTCACAACAAGATGCAAAACAACAGCAGAGAAAGATCACTCATTTTCCACGGCTCGTTTCATTTCATCGTAAAATTCCTCATGAATAATTAATGATTCATATGTAAATCATTCTGAACCGGTGGTAAATAGCATACACGATGACGTTTATCTGGTGCTGTGTAGACTTCTAGCATGCTGTCTGTGTGTTCGTACGAGCGAGGTTAGTGCGTGCGGTGACAGAACTCTTGTGAAAGCGCAAGAGTAAATATGTACAATTTTGCACATTCTGGAAACTTGCAAGGTATGTTTTCATCATTTCATGATGACGTTAACATTCTGTGCGTAGAAATGCAGCATGTTATTGCTGTGCTGTAAAGTCGAAATTTCGCATTAAAATATTTTCCAAGAGTATCTGTTTGGTGGAAAATTTAATACAAGTTTAAAAGACACGAAATCGTTATTTAACTACTGAAATAAACTGATAAACGCAAAAGACATGTTTTTTGAAATTCTGTAATATATTATTCCATTATTCGTCTGTAAATATGTAGGGGATTGGAAAAGAATTGTTTCCATTTGCATTTGGTTTTCTTGGTTGGTTAAAAATTAATTAGAATTACTATTTAACATTCACATCCATCATCAACGACCAAGATTAATCATGTGTCACTCTGCTTACTTTGTCATTCTGAATTCTTCAATTGCTGTTCGGTAGTGCGTTATGATTTTTAATATTGGATACATACATCACAATCTCTTGTTATCTGCTTTTTAATTTGATGTACAGATCATTCTACGTCTAAATCTCCACAAGCACTAAAACAACATTAGTAGTAAATAGCATTTGTCTGTATTGTAATCCCACCGATACGGTGTCACGAACAAATTATTCAACATGTAAGATATTTCAAAAGCATGATCCATCGACTCACTGTTCTTCTTTCTTCAATGATACCTCTTTCTTGATGACAGACTATTTGCAAGTAGCATGTAGTTGCAATCTCCCTCAAGACATTTGCAGATGAGAAATGTGATATGAAATGAAATATCAGATAGTATAGTGCATTCGAAATTAGCTACTCAATGCAACAACTTTCTCAGCAATAGCTACATAAAATGCAACCAAGTCTTGTTTATTTTGTGCACATGTAAAAACAAGCGGTGCGTGAAGTCGCTGTTGCTTGACAGATGAACAAATAATATACCTACCAACGTACCTATATAATTTTCATGCCTTTACTTGATGCATACAAATATTTGTGGATATAATATTATATTTATACTCAGATTGTTGATATAACGCTTAAGCAAAGTCAATACTTGTTAAGAATGCGTATTTATATGACGTGGAATGACAATACATCTTGGCTGTTGCCAGTTACTAGTTTTGTTTATAGTTTTTTATCTCAAAGAGAAATATGCAATCTGTCGCCTTGCATTTATGGTTGCTATTTTGTATTCCCTCCTAGCTTTTCAATATTCATGCACAATGTACAAGAGTAAATATCATACGCATATTCCACATTCTGCTTCAATTTTCGTACAATAACACGATGCTGACAACTGACAAAATTGACAACGAAGATGATACCCTGTCATCTCTACGCTCCAGTGTCATGATGAATGCTTATGAAAGACGTGAAAATAATGGAAGATGATATGCCAACGCAAACCGAGAACTACTTTGGTAAACTCAACACAGAAATTGAATACTTGCTACGTTTGTAGTGATAACGGAACAAAGATATAGATTTGAAGTAATGATTCCACAATCCATTTAATTTTTAAGACAATAACTTTTACCTGCCATGCTTGCATATGGATTTCTACCTCCACGAGAGGTAGGAAATGAAAAACTCAAGCATACATCCCACTCGTTCCTGTTTCTTTTCCACTCATAAATTTCTGAAAATTGTCATATTCGGAACACTGTAATACCACACCCAAACGGAGCAAGAAATATTCGCCATAAATGTGTTGATTTGGTCCAAACTTCACATTTCTCTTTTATTTGAACATTTTGCTGAAAAGTATGCAGATGGATAGAAAGACAGACGGAGGATGGCGCAAATAACCTCAAGTATATAATAAGATCTGGTATAGCAAATAAGCTTATTAATATGACGAAGTACAATAAAACATATTCAATTTAAAATGGGTTTAACATTAAACTTCATGAAGATAAATTTTGTCACAGTTGCATGCATTTTCTTTCTCTCTCCAGTGCATTCTTCTAAAGTAGCAGTACGCTTCCAGTCCTATTTAAGTCAGGATAGATCTATGGATATGGTTTGTTGTGTCGTTTTATGCACATCCACTTTTTGTAATGGCCCATGTGTGTATTCGGCTTTACTTCTCTCATTCCTTCAGTATTATTGTTATGCCACAAATGCCTATGAAGAATGAAAAGTCACCATTTAACATGACGTTTTCTAGTAAAAAATCTTTTCTATTACGCATGGCTTTTTAATATACAAGGGTGTTATAAGAACTCTTATATTTCCTTAATATTTGTACCTTTGCTTATTTTTGTATCATACTCTATAAAATTATGTAGATTCTTAAGGTATTTAATACTTTACTAACTAGCTAATGCTTACAATTTTATCATTGAAATAGACTCCAGCTAGCATAAATACATTAATGTTGTAAAAGGTTTCCATTTTCATTTTTCGAGCTACCTTCCTTAGCTGAGCTATATGATTACCTTTATTCCTTTACCGTACATTTGAAAGAGATTTTGTTATTGTGATTTCGTGAACGACTTAGCACAGATGTGCTTCTGCTAGTACCGAATAAATCGTAAAACGAACACACCGTGAATGAACACAATTGCGGATAAATTGAATGAAGACAACGCACATTCCCGACAAGCCCTTTGCGTTATAATAACAACAACATTTGTATAAATTGCATAAAAAATTCAATGGACACAACAACAGTAATAATAATGTATGCATTTACTTATACACATATAGAACCTCAGACAAAACACTAAATAATATGCAATATATTTATTGTGTGGGTCCATCGAAAATACATACATATGGTTTGTTGACCGATTTGACGGTTTTTGGGTCTGGTTTATGCCTTATAAAACCATACATACATCACTACGATAAAGTCCATCTGGTTACATCCTACACTGGTTGGTTGAATGAATGAATTGAGCTTAATTCTATTTAGACCGAGTTCTGTAAAATTTCAATCAGTATAGGGACAGAAACATTCTAGGCAAATTATGTTTACAAATGTACAGGGCAATAATAATAAATGTATGTACATAAAATATGTAGGTACGTGTTTCAGTCAGATTGCATATTTGTCAAAATTACATTGCAAGGAAAATTATGATGATGGGACAAAGTAGCCTTATTATGTACTCGCATGTGTTCCCTTCATAGACCACAATAATTTTATTTATCGCCTTTTGTTATTTTAGGAACAAGTAAAATGCAGACGCATCATTTTCACAAGTAACCAGTAGCATATAGCAGTGTGCGAGTGTAAGTGCATAATATACAATGTGACAAATTGACGATAGTTAGAGCTCTCTGTACATCATCCTGAAAATATACAGGTTGCTAGATTATATATCATTGATAAGCAATCTACTAAAAAGGCAGACACCTTTGTATAGCAACATGTCGCGTGATGGTAAGAAATTTTCAGTTCCAAATCAAGCCAATTTTTTTAAAAATTGAATTTTTGACCCTTAAAATTGTACCAATGTTGTATTAATTTTAAAGCACAGACTTTGGACTTTTCAAGCATGCAATGAACACACCTAAAATTCCTTAACTTATTCAACGGAGGGAAAATTCGTAAATCCTTGAAAACAAGTCATTAACGCTTGATATCACATTGTCATTCTGTTATGCTTTGTGAGTGTTCATGTGTGTAATAATATAATATATTTATATGAACTTCACCGAACAAAGCTAATAATGAACTTGAGTCCTGTATGTACACTTCATCTTCATGATGTTTCCCTCATTGTGTCAAAACTATTCACACGAGAGTAACTGCAAGTATGTTCCATTGCACATGACTCCATTTTTCACTCATGTTTCTATAAAATTACATGTCTGCTCGTAAACGAACGAAAAAGAACTGACTTTCCTATGTACATTATGAATAGAAATGGTAATAATACAATGAAAGAAATCATTATTTTCTTTTTTGGGGAGATTTCGTGTGTTACTCGTGACATGTGTTCTTCCGAGTTTCCAGAGAGTACAGAGAATAGTAGCTGTAACAAAAATACAATGCATACCTGCGAGGAACAAATAGGTTCACCAAGGTGTAATACAAGAAGGAATACAATCACTGTGCAAGAGAGAATGTGTGGTGGAACACACCTTTTCAATTTCTGTACATTGTATTATTTGTAAGGAGCAGCGTCGTGTCAGCAGATAGAATGCCTTTTGCTTTGTATTTATTTTATTTTTTTCCTTTTCTACATTTAACTTTTTCCAGTCAATCATGAATTATAAAAGATGCAAAAAAACTAATTCTTTTAAATTTATTTCAAGTTCAAGAGTATATCTAGATGTGAAATTACCCGTATTTTTCTGTTGTAGGATTTTATGAGGTGTGAGCGAGCGAAACCTTTATGCACTATTATATAGGTATATATGTACATTTATATTTAAGAACATCGTTGACAAATGTAGATATAATCAAATGGTAAAACATTGAGTTGTGCATTGTGCATAACATTTGTCTATTTAAGTATGTTTTTGATGTGCATAAGTTTGTACTAAAGAGCATTGCTTTTCAAGAAGTAAGCAAACCAAACAGAATACGGTTATCAGTTGCTTATGATATATTTTAGGATGTTATATATTTTTCGGTTGGGCCAAAATTGAGGGCCACAAACTACAACCATCTTCATTCAGTAAGCGTTTCAAAGCTGAAGCATAACGAATTTAAGGGGAAAAGTAAAGGTACCAAAAGTAAAATTATACCTCTGAATCACTGCATAGCTCGCTCGCAGATGTTATAATTCAATATGNTTTTTGATGTGCATAAGTTTGTACTAAAGAGCATTGTTTTTCAAGAAGTAAGCAAACCAAACAGAATACGGTTATCAGTTGCTTATGATATATTTTAGGATGTTATATATTTTTCGGTTGGGCCAAAATTGAGGACCACAAACTACAATCAACTTCATTCAGTAAGCGTTTCAAAGCTGAAGCATAACGAATTTAAGGGGAAAAGTAAAGGTACCAAAAGTAAAATTATACCTCTGAATCACTGCATAGCTCGCTCGCAGATGTTATAATTCAATATGTGTATTCATTTTAGTTTTCATGCGATCAAATATCTCCCTACCGTAAGTTTTAGCTTGTTAACGTGGTGTTTTAATTATTGTTTACATGAACATTGAATGATATCCTACACATAGAAAAATTCTATATTACGCTGCATATTGTACACAACGTGCAAGAGTGTCCAAACTTCGTCACNCAGTAAGCGTTTCAAAGCTGAAGCATAACGAATTTAAGGGGAAAAGTAAAGGTACCAAAAGTAAAATTATACCTCTGAATCACTGCATAGCTCGCTCGCAGATGTTATAATTCAATATGCGCATTCATTTTAGTTTTCATGCGATCAAATATCTCCTTACCGTAGGTTTTGGCTTGCTAACGTGGTGTTTTAATTATTGTTTACATGAACATTGAATTATATCCTACACATAGAAAAATTCTATATTACGCTGCATATTGTACACAACGTGCAAGAGTGTCCCATCTTCGTCACATAACCGTGAACCAGGGTGACATTGCCACTGCAAAGGCAACAGAGCATTACATGCAATGTATACGTTTACTTGTCAATTGAAAATGTTCCTTTGCACTTATTTTTCCGTCAACTACCAATATGCCTCAGCCTCCAGCATACCCCAACTACCTACCCGAACTAAACTGCATGTCTCCTCGACTATGGGTACAAAAACCGAATAAAAAGAATTCATCGGCTCCTTTTTAAAATGTCGTTTTCGTTTCCAATTCCAATGTAAAAAGCAGCTCTATACAAATCTTGATTTCGATTTGAACCGGAGTCTGAAATCAAACAGTGAGAATGTTTGCATGCACAACGCACCCATAAGAAGCAAACATGATCACATCTCCGAAACGAATGAGTGAAAAGGAGAATGAAACCGATTGTTATATATCGTTCAGCATTGCTTTAGGCAAGTCGTATAGCTAGGAGAACGCCTATTGTGCTTTACCGTGCTTTATCATCATGCTTTATAGAGGTATAATACATATTACCTTTATTCCGTGCAAGCTTATCTGGTATAGCATGCAGGCAAGCACAAACTTGGTGATGATATTGATATTATTGCATTGCATTTTTCAGATAGAGATACAGAGAGCAAGGGATCGACTGCTAGCTCACCAAAACTACCCAACATTCTTGAATAAGAACCATGTCCATGCATGCACGCAGTTCTGTAGCTCATCATCACACTGGTAAAGGAGATACGGTTTTACAACACGCAAACCAAGCAAGCAAGCATAATGATATATAATATTAGATAGCAAAAGAGGCTCTTCTCTTCTTTCGGAGAATTTTCAAAGAGAGGAACAAAAAAGTTGTTCCCTTCCCTTTTTCATCATCATTCCTGTTACATGGACAGAACGTTGAACGTATAGAGCACCAGAGAAGAGGATCTCTATAACACTCACAGTGCTACTTTATAGAAAACATTCTGTTGTACCCAAGTGCAACTACTACATACTTACTGCTCACTGTTTGTTGGGCAAAGTTACTCTTGTAGTGAGAGAAAGGAGACCGGGATGATGTTGATCCCTTCTTCTACAACGCATCATCATCAGTACCATTGTCAAAGGCATAACATGCACTACTCTTGCTCCGATATCGCTACCTCTTCCACCATTAGAGCTTACTATACCGTTCAACATTGCAGAAGAAACGGTTTGGTATTACAAGCAAAGGTACCACTAGCCGGGAACTCAGTATCACTTGAGACATTGAGGGACGAAGACCTCGTCTCTTTGCTGCTCCATTTTGTGAACAAAGTTGATCTTCCATATTTACTATAAACTTTTAAGTTATTTTTTCTTTTTAAAAGATTTTTGTGACCAAGAACAGAAAGACTTTGAGATTTTCTTCTCACATCAACTTTTTGTGTTCAACCCAAAGTTTGACAGTGGTTGGTTGAAGAGCTGCAACAACTATTGCTAGCACATTATATCAACAACAAAAAAGTGTATAGGATTTTACGTTAGTGGTGAAGTGGAAAACACATTCTTCATATTCATACACTCCTGATCTCACTAGGTATTATTTTTCTACAATTTCTTATTTTTCCCTATATTTTTCCTCTTTTTTGGTTATTAGTCGCATAGTATTGGTAATAGTTTTTTGGTGAATAAGAAAGTTTCTTGTTGGAAACATGATAAAGGACGGAATAACATGTCCCAAAAAAGTTTGTGTGAAATTTCGGATTCATAGCAGTCAGCAACGACAACATGGCCAGCAACACAGCACAGTTGAATATAATATTTTGAAAGTGTGTGTATGAGAGAGAGAGCAACGAACACCATCATCAAATCACTTTTTTTACTTCTTCTTCCATAATATAATACCATCAACCAAATAATCTTTTAAAAAGTACGGCAGCGATATAGAATGTATATGTCCATAAGCTGACAAGTATTGCTACGAGCTGCTGCGTCACATCACATCAAAATTTTGATGATGAGGATGATGACGATGGCAGGACTTTAAGAATATTTCATTCTAGAAGACTACAGCGCTGAAAAGTGTGAGCGCGTGTGTTTAGTGTGTAAATATCTGCAAGTTCAGTATAACCAATTTTTTTGTCTCCCTCAAAGAACTGTCACGTCATTCATTTGTAGTAGTAGGAGAGTATAGTAGCAGCATGTTATCGCATACGAGACACTAGTTGTCATTTCGTATTCTACTGGTATCATACATATTTTGCCGAAGACATGTCTTCCTGTCTCTTTTATTCAATCTAAAGAAGTGTGAAGTTTTTTCTACTTCGAACAGCGAGTTTGATAGTAGGAGAATTTGGCTTGTGATTTTGAAAGCTAGAATCATAGTACCAGGCCTTCATTTTATCTGGAAATCTTTTCCTATTAGTTGTTTTATTTCCAAATAATGTCCCCACTGCACCATCAAAGTTCAAATAAGTTGGACAAGAAAAGTCATTGCAGAAAGTGCTTCCACGTGGGAAGGAGGAAGGAGATAAAATGAGCAGACAGTTTTGTCGACGTTGCATTGAGCATTCTACAAGTTATGAACAATACTATCTGAGCGATTTTGTGACAAGTCGTATCTATCTATCTTCACATGCAAAGTTCTAGCAAAATTAGGTTCTTCCAGTATAAAAAGAATTTCCATAGTAGGAGACATTTCAAGAATGAAAATATATTGAATACGTAAAGTTTAACCGGAATTTCTGCAACTCTTCCATTTTATTCTGTTATGGCACAAGTTGTTGCTATTCAAGTAATGCAGTATGCGTGGGTTGTGGGTTGTTATCTCCAAGTCAGTTCCAATTACTTAACAGATCTGAAGAATAAAAAACGGAAAAATAGGCTTGTTTGCTGTTGTTGTTATTGTTGTTGAGTAGTCTGAGTATACAAAACAGGCGAATTGATTTGGAATATTTGAGTTTAGAAAGGTTGTTCTGTCAAACTCACTTTTACTTTAGAAACTCAAGTGACAGATTATCAAAGTTGACACAAGATGTGTAGGTGGGGTAGGCTATCAAAAAGGCAGCAGGAGAGATTATGTAAGAGTGGGTGGGTGCTTTTTGAGACATTTCACTTTTCCACGTATGTATATTCATGTAATCACAGTTGAGCATTTCCATTACTGATGTACCATACCAGGCAGTCAGCAACTTTTCATCATTTTCATTTTTCATTTAATATCTGCATACAGGTGGACTGCTAACTGGACAAAGCAGCATTTTTTTCTTTCCACTATCATTAAACACTGTATTATGCACATCAATTGCCACAACATCAATAACAGCGAGTAGGTATAATCTTACAAGTTTCTTACTGGACAACCCACCATTTTCCTTATTCTTGACTTGACTAACTCACTCATTTCTTGCGACTTTTGAGTGACTGACAGACGGATGATTGAAAGATTCCTACAATGATAATAATGAACAACAAGTCGAAGGAAGAAGGTTTAGAGTGCGTATATGTATTTACTTATATTCAATTCCATTCTCTCTCTCTCTCTCTTACTCACTTCACAAAAGAAAATGTTTTAACTACAGCCAACTCACTAACTCACTTTTTCATCTTGTGAGCTGCAATCCAATGCACTATCCTGTATTTTGCTGCTGTTAAAAAGAAGAAGAATGAGTGAGAACAGAGATGAAAGCAAGATTAGGGAATTTGATGGATTGGTCTTGTAGAAAAAAGTCTTGCCTGCCGTTATTGTTGCTGCTGTTACTTTACCCAAAGAAAAAAAATATAGATGGATAATAATATTCTCTTAACTCTCTCTCTCTCTCTCTCTCTTTCTTATTATTATATAGTGCGTGTGTGTATTATTACAACGTATAATGTGTTTAGTTTTTTATTCTGTCAAGTTTTTTATTTCCCAATTTTCGCTCCATTATTCCAGTATTACTGAGCTAGTTATAAAAATGATTTCTTTTTAGACATAAGAAAAGGGGAATGTTTTTGAAAATATTTTCATTGTATGCGTATTTTTTATATTCTGGGTTCTCTCATTCCATCTCATTTTCAGCTCCGATTCAGGCTAGTATTATTTTCGGAAAGTCATTTGATATGATTAAATTCATTGCATTGAACTTTCAAAGTTCCTCCTTTTCTTGAATGCTGGATGCATGCCTGGTGGTTATTCACACGTCACTCTTGGGAATTGGGCAGACAGCTAAACTATGTAGTCGTTGGTGTATAATAGAAATACGCACAATGCAGTAAAACAGCAGGATTTCTTCAACTGTTTACTGAAATCGATACAATGATCGTACCCCTTCAAAGGAAACATTACCTTGTCCATTTTGATTACAAAAATACTATTTGCAGCTCTTTAAATCCAACTTTGCACGCATTCAAATGTTTTCATTTTTCGTATATTTCTCTCCCTTTTCGAGTAACTTTATAGCTTGCAGCAGTCTAGCGAAAAAGGATAAGCGTGTAAAAATACAGCTAACATGAGCAGAGTAACAATGGTGTCTGCTAGTTTCTAGTAAAAATATTTTAGTAAAATGTTAAAACAGATATGATTACCATCATCAAAAAATACGCTGATGGTAAAATGAATACGAAACAGGAACATGACATGTGGTGATGATTTGAAAAAATGGTTAATGTGCTACATGACACCTCCTGCTATAGGATATTTTCTCCCTGGCTATTATTACAAGTTAACACCATCGTAGGAGGTGGTATTTTTAGAGGCAGTTCATATTAATCCTCAGAGCAGTCATAATATCACTCTCTGATGAAAATGGTTTTGAACAAACTCATTAGTGGAAATGAAAAGGCCAAAGGCAGCTGGATAAAAGCAGGAAAAAAACAAGATTTTTTAGTAAACATTTTCGACTTTTACTTTACGTTCATACTGCTTTGAATAAAACTTGGTGACATGAATCTACATACATGTATATAGGGCTGATGAAGGCAACTCAGAGAGTTTTAATACAGAACGGAAAGAAAAGTTGAGACTCTTTCCATTAATTCTCCTGTTTTGACTTTTCCATAAAGTAAAAATTAAATTACAATGAAAACCACTACCAAAAACTATTGAATGCATGTGGGAATATAAAAACTTTTTTAAATGACATGTAAAAGTGAAAGCACGACACAACACGATACGATCAAATGACATATTTTTTTAACTATTACTAAAATTAACCTCTTTTGCTTTTTTTCTATTTCCAGGTCAAACAAGGCAAAACATGTTGGAGTACAGTAATATATCAGTTGGAGTGGACAGATAAACTCTTTTATAGAGTAAAAACCGAAAGGAAAAAAGGAAGTTTGTTAGTGAAAAAGTGCATTTTATCATCTTGAGAATATGAACAGTTTGTATGAATGATGAGCATAGATAGGAGAAACGATGGACGAGGAGAAAGTATGCGTCATCAATAAATATCAGAAGCAAATACCAAGAAAAATAAAGTTTGTGCCTCTCGTCGAGAGTGTTATCGTCATTATTATATAAAAAGTGAATATTTGTTCAATGTTCATCCGCAAGTAAACTCTGGTGAAAAGGAAGGAAACATACAAGAGAATTTATCTTGATGTATATGTTTATACGAATGAATTTATTTGGTGTGTGAAGAAGAAAAAGAGAAAATAAAGTTGGTGAGAATGGCGTGTCATCGTCACCTTCTCGATCGTGCTGGTCGGCTTCTTGGACTTGGCCAAGAAAGCAGGAAAAGCATTAGCTCACCAACAACATCGGCCACATCATCATCATCAAGGACAAGAGAAGAAGAATGTCAAAGAAAAAATCCGAGACGGTTATTATTGTCACCGAATCGGTTGATTTATGTGCTGCTGGCCCGTAGCAGTAGTATGGTAGTCCTTTTACTGGGATGCCTCCTCCTCTCCTCACCACTGCTTCCCAGAGTGGATGGGAAATACCTTGAAGACTGTGAGAAAGTGTCGTTGTTGCCAGGCTCGTCCTCCGACATTTCTCTTTCCTGTAAACTTCGTACCATCAATAGTGAATTTGACAAGACCAACTTTTCCGCACTTTCTGGCGACTCGATAGTCTCAATGAAGTTGGAATGCTCCAATGTTCTCTTTTACCAGAGTTCCTTGCAACCAGGCAGTCTGGCTCATCTCTCACGCCTTCAAAATCTCCATATCGAACACTGCAAGCTGAGCCGACTGTCTCCAGGAGTCTTTTCGGGTCTAAGCCTATTAAAAAATCTGACGATTCGCACACACAACACGGCATGGCCAGCACTGAGCTTGGACATTGCAAGCGGGGTCTTTAGTCAACTGTCTCAACTGGAAAAGATTGACATTAGTGCAAACAACATTTGGACCTTCCCAGACAGACTCTTTTGCCACACTAAATCACTGGAGCATTTAAATGTGAGCTTGAATCGATTGCAAGATATTAGTGATCTTGGCTTTAGAGAAAGAGAAGATAAGAGCGGCAACAACAACAGCAACTCTCTTCTCGTTGCGTCCAACTCTCGACTTCCCCCACCCGGTCTCAACGTCAATGGAGGTGGATGTCGACTTGGTCTCCAGGTTCTAGATATATCTTACAACCGTCTAATTCTCCTCCCAGCCAGGGGGCTTGCAAGCTTATCACAACTGAAAGAGTTGTACTTGCAAGTGAACGAGATCTCAATGGTGGCAGATCGTGCTCTTGCCGGACTCAAAGGGCTCAGAGTTTTAAACCTAACCGATAACAAAGTATCTGCTCTCCCTTCATCTATATTTCAAGACAGCAAAGAGATAACTGAGATTTATTTGCAAAACAATTCGCTAGTTTCATTGCCTCCACGACTCTTTTCCGGATTGGAACAACTCGTTGTTCTTGACCTGTCACATAACTCTCTCACATCCCACTGGCTTGTTGCAGGCAGAACAAAGTCAAACCAGGGAGAAAGTTCCAGCAATGCTAATAATAAAAATAACAGCAACAAGGAAGATGATGAAAAAAATAGTAAAGCAAATGCCACCGTATCCACAAAAGGAGAAGCGGGAGATGCTGCTGAGCTGACAATGGTGACCACCAACGCAATTTCTACCACAGTCTCTAGCGCTGAACTCCATTCTGGAGTTTTTGAAGGCTTGATCCGTCTCGTACTCTTGGACCTGTCCAACAACAATATTCAAACAGTAGGTCCAACTGCATTCGAGGACCTGTACAGCTTACAAATTTTGGATCTGGGCCATAATGAAATTCAAACGATTGAACCAAATACATTTTCCGCAATGAATAATCTTCACACATTGATCCTCTCGCATAACAAACTGACAGCTATTGATGGGACATCCTTAAATGGACTTTTTGTCCTCAGTTTGCTTTCCCTGGATAACAATGAGATTGCTCATATTCATCCCCAGGCCTTCCAGAACTGTTCCAGCCTTAAAGATCTCAATGTTAACGGAAACAAATTGACCCAAGTACCACAAGCTGTGCAAAATTTGACTCTGTTGAAAACAGTGGATTTGGGCGAGAATATGATTGATCAATTGGAATCACCTAGACTGATTGGATTACCAAATCTGTACGGTCTGAGGTTCACCGGTAATCGTGTGGTCAACGTGAGCAAGGATGCCTTAAAACAATTACCTTCTCTCCGAGTGGTCAATTTTGCAAGAAACAGGATACAAACAATTTCAAAGGGGGCGTTTGATGCAAACACCAATTTGCAAGCTGTACGACTGGATGCAAACTTTCTCCAGGATATTAGTAATCTCTTTGCTGAGCTGCCCAGTCTAATTTGGCTTAATGTGTCAGACAATCATCTTACTTATTTTGACTACGCACTCATACCAAAACAACTCCAGTGGTTTGACATACACAAGAACCAATTGACGGACCTTTCCAATTACTTCCAAATTAATGATCTCCACCTTCAAACACTGGATGTTTCTTTTAATCGATTGGTAAGCATATTTAACATTTTGTATTACATATTTTATTAAGAGTAAGTGTAAGTTTATTTAGGTATATCATCACCATCCTAATATTAAAGGCATCTTGGAATTCATTTCTTTGGCACTTCTTTGGCATTCAATGCATACCTAGTGCAAAATTCCAGCCTCGGAAAATGTAGCTTTCTCTTTTCCAACCCAAACTTTACGACTTTGCCATTTTCGTACCCATAAATAGCCTCCGCAAATATTCTTCACGAGAGAAATCATGATATATTTTATTGGGTTTTATTTAACACAAGATAATATCCAGAGAAATGAATTCCAAGATAGCCGTACTTTTAGGATGATAAACTTGAATAATATTTACTCAATATAAGAATATTGTTTTAGCAAGCAATTAAATGGATTGATTATATAATATGTACATATTATGTATATTACACATTACATAAATATATGTTATTGTTATATTATAGGCAAGTATCGGACCCAATACCATCCCCGATAGCATTGAAATGCTATTCCTCAACGATAATTTGATATCACTTGTAGAACCAGACACATTTTACAACAAAGCCAATCTCAGCCGTGTTGATATATTTGCTAACCAGATCGAGACCTTGGATATAAGAGCTTTACAACTTTCCCCATTCCCCAAGGACAAACCCTTGCCAGAGTTTTACATTGCCGGGAATCCAATACTTTGCGATTGCAAAATGGAGTGGTNAAATACATAAATATATGTTATTGTTATATTATAGGCAAGTATCGGACCCAATACCATCCCCGATAGCATTGAAATGCTATTCCTCAACGATAATTTGATATCACTTGTAGAACCAGACACATTTTACAACAAAGCCAATCTCAGCCGTGTTGATATATTTGCTAACCAGATCGAGACCTTGGATATAAGAGCTTTACAACTTTCCCCATTCCCCAAGGACAAACCCTTGCCAGAGTTTTACATTGCCGGGAATCCAATACTTTGCGATTGCAAAATGGAGTGGTTGCAGCGATTGGATAAGCATTTACGACAACACCCCAACGTCATGGATTTGGACAGTGTGTACTGTAAACTCTTGTTTGGATCCAATTACTTTGTTCCACTCACGGAAGCAGAACCCTCACAGTTTCTCTGCAAGTACGAGAGTCATTGTTTCGAAACATGTCATTGTTGCGAATATCAGGCGTGTGACTGTAAAATGGAATCTCCTAAAAACTGTAGCTCTTATCATGATGCAACATGGATATCTAATATTGTGGAATGCTCCAATTTACATTTTACACAAATCCCCTCCAGCATCCCAATGGATGCGACTGAAGTTTACTTGGATGGGAATCAAATCAAAGAACTGACAAGTCACATTTTCATTGGAAAGAAAAATCTCCGTGTCCTTTACCTGAATAACACAGGCATAGAACGCATTCAAAACAATTCACTGTCTGGTTTGAGAATGTTATCAGTCCTTCATCTGGAAGACAATTTTCTAACAGAACTAAGAGGCTATGAGTTCGAACCGTTAGACTCATTGAGAGAGTTGTACATTCAGAGTAATCAGATTACCTTCATTGCAAACAACACATTTGCCACTTTGAGAATGTTGGAAGTGGTCAAATTAGATGGAAACCGACTTAGCACTTTCTCCATGTGGACCCTGAGCCAAAACCCCTATCTGGTAGAAATTGCATTGAGTGGAAATCCTTGGTCTTGCGACTGTGACTATGTGTCTCAAGCCGCCCCATGGATCCAGTCCAACGTGCACAAGTTGATGGATGCCTCATCTTTAAACTGTCGACTCAATGGAAGATCCTTAAGCCTAGTTTACATGAATGGAACCAAGTGCTCGGAAATTACTGCTCTGTCTGGGGCATCTGAAGCTCCTGAAACGAAACTACCACCGTATCTCCCATTGCTTGCCGCCGTGATGGCTATCTGTCTTCTCATCATCTCTGTATTTTTGGCAGTTTGTCGTAAACGGAATTCCCTGCGGATATGGGCTGTAGCTAAATGCCCACTGAATCTGAATCAATGCTATCAAACTACCCTGGATGATGATAGGGAAAAGTTATATGACGCATACGTGGCATATAGCATGAAGGATGAGGCTTGGGTTAGTCAAATTTTTGCAGCAGAATTGCAACAACAATTCGATCATCCCTACCGATTATGTTTACACTACAAAGATTTTCCCGTATCGGCTTACATAGCGGATACAATTGTTGAATCAGTGGAGGCAAGCAAACGCACTGTACTTGTACTTTCCAAAAACTTTCTTCAGTCTGAATGGTGTCGCTTCGAATTTAAATCGGCCCTACATGCTGCCCTCCGGGGAAAACGGAACCGGCTCATTGCTATTACACTTGGCGACCTCCCCACACGAGATCTTGACCCTGACCTCAGAGTCTGTCTTCGATCAGCCACCGTCCTCTCTGCCAATGACAAGCTATTTTGGGCGAAACTCCGGTGTGCTCTTCCCGAACCTAGAGCTTCGTATACAGCTAGAACTCTAATGTCAATGAGTAGGCCTGGAAGCGGAGGAAGTGGAAGTGTTGGCAGTGCTGCTAGTGTACATAATTATACCGCTTCCAGTCTTGGTGGCGCTTCCACGCTACCGCTCAACATAAGCAGTGATAGTAGTGCAAATAGTAGTCATCTTCACCATTTTCATCACCATCCGCCATCGGCGCATCATCACAATTCAATGACAATGAACCATCATCATCACCATCCGCCGCACCCCCCATCGCATCAGTTTTATAATTCCAGTACTCTTGGTACAAATGGATTTCTCCCAAATGGGAACACCCCAACTAGTCACCTAAATGGAAATGCGACCGGCAACGGCACCATCCCTTCTAATCATTTCAACAATAACATTTCCTCAAATCATAGTGATAGTACAACTAACAATGGAAACATCCCAGTGCCATTGTACGTGCCACCATTTCCACCCCCAAATAGGCCGCCTCCACCATTCCCTGCCCCGAGGAGGCCACCACCCCCAGCCCCACTAGGCTGGGCATGACAGATGGTAGAAGACTACTATTACTACCAGGTGGGCACTGAAAATAATGACAAAAATTAGTTTTATAAAAATATATAGGTATAGTGCATAATTGTACATAAAAATACTCACACGTGTCAATAATAATGTCATTACAAAATGCGACTCGAAGAAACGTTATTATTACTACCATTATTATTATTTGTTATGTTCAAAATAAATTCGTTTTTTTTGTTCAACACTCGAATTCACCTTGAAATATGTTTTTTATTTATTCGTAAAAGAAAAGATTCTCCATACAAAATTATAATACAGCACGTGCATGTAGACATTCTTTTATTACACAATATATAAACCATTCACGATAATTAAATCGGGCAACTTATGCAAATTCTTTTAATTAATTCACTTCAGTTTCCCCTTTTTACGTAGATACATCCTCATATCCTTCCGTATGTGTATATTTCGCAACAAGGATGAGATGATAATGCTCAAAAGCTTTCACTCATCTCTCTCTCTTTCACCCTTAAATACAGCATAACATAACCATCATCATCGTCATCACCGGAAGAATTCCATTTTATCTCCTAGCTTAGCTGTTGCATGAGCAAGGTACCAGGTTGGGTGTGCATGGTGAATGTATGAGAATGAGACCTTGAGGCTGAATTCATTTATGAAAACCCACGTACAAAATGTGCACTCTTCTTCGACTTATTAGAACGGAGGAGT
Organism: Coecobrya sp. COE2; assembly: GCA_027743765.1. Classification (NCBI taxonomy): domain Eukaryota; kingdom Metazoa; phylum Arthropoda; class Collembola; order Entomobryomorpha; family Entomobryidae; genus Coecobrya; species Coecobrya sp. COE2. The sequence continues at coordinate 26,907 of JAHZMV010000301.1, forward strand.
AGCAAGCAGGTTTCCTTATGTCTACTGACAGACGTTATTATTACAACCTGGAGGGCCATTTCCCAAGACCGCGGATGCTAATTTACCTTAGGTTCCTCCACTCTCCTACACTAAATACCTCCGCTACCACTACCGAAACAATACATAATATCATTTATTATGAACTCAATGTCATAATAGAAACATTCCCCGCATCCACAGAGGAAAATTTATACACACATTAAAAACTCCATTTGCATGGACGTTAAAAGGGATATGGACATTTACCTACTGAAAGGTGCATAATGGGTAATATAATCCACACACAAAGTAAAGTAAGTAATCTGCTTTCCTCCCTGCTCCTGTGAAAACTGAAACTGAAAGCATCAAATTAAAAGCTGGGCTTTTCACATCTTCCTGCTAAATCATACACACATTTCATCAGAGTAATTCACTTGGCCACCATGCAAGCGTGTATGCATTCAAGTCAAGCCACTTACGTAAATTCCCCATGTCGTTAACTACTCTTTTGTTGATAGAAAATTGCTCCTTTGACTGGATTTGACTACCCATACAATAAATATGACGGTTATAAAATTTTCTTATGTCTCAATTATCGCTCCTCGCTCCCCTTCTCACTTTACATCATGAAAAGACAGTGCGCGGTAGAGGTTTTTAATGCTTCTCACCAAAATGGACCACATACCACCACCGCTGGAATAAGTATACGCACTTTCGTCCTTCTGTCGCTCTTGCTTCTAGTCGGGCACATTCTGTTGATCTGATCCGTTTAGGCATGCTTTATGCGTTTCCTGTAGTCACTTTCCAGGATTTTCAGCGTGAATTCTTGTGGTTAGTACGGCATTAAAATAGGAAATCTTGACAGATGCATGCTCCCAAGCAAAAGCTGTACAGAATACATTTGTCTTAACCTTAACTATTTTCTCGGTATGTTTCCTTTAACCGCAAATATAAACCCGTGAATCTGTTTCCACTCCAAGGTCTTCTCCGTGCCCGTAGACAATCCAATTTCATCGCCATCCAGCCGTAAACCAAATTGTATCATTATTTTATAGGTAACTTTCATTTTCCAAGATACACACTGACAACATGTCATATCAGTGCACAAAAATCCAATGTGAAAGCCACATATGGTTTTTTAGATTGCATAAGAAATAAATTTCTCATTTCATTTCATCATAAGATGGTATAAGAAATCTAATATCAGCCCTTGCCAACTAGGAGTTCAGCTAGGCCTTTATTTATTATAATTAGTCATTTAAACACAACTGGCTATAACAGTTTGTAAAAAATGCACTTTGTCTTAAATTCCAACAGACACTTTTCATTTTAACCGGTGTTCCTCTTGGCCTGGCATGCTTTCACATGTGCATTCTTTGGATGGTGGTTTCATCTTTCCCACTAACAGACTCTTTTCAGAAATTACTGTGATATGTAGTCTTCTTGGCTCTACTATAGCTAGTCTTTTTTCATCTCTATTTTCTTAATTCAACTATACCCTTTTTGGCTTCTTCCAACTCTCTTCATTCCCTCTTACTTTTGTATTATTCATAAAAGACTTGGCCGCAAAAAGCCCGTAAAAAGAGTCATAAAAACAAAAACGGGCTAATTGTTCAACTTTTAGTGGCTCATAAAATAATTTTATATATATCGCATTAAGCTGCGTTGCTACAAACAAACTTGGTAGTAGTAGTGGTATATTTATAGCACAAGCACAGCAATACACACACTCCCTCCTCGGAGTCAGTGCTTATTTTTTGTCCCCAGGGGTTTCGGTACTTGCAAAGTGTACATTATGTGATGCCATGATACTGTCATACAATATGACGTGGTTGAGTATATTTTTGGCTTTAGTAGTCATTCAAGTTTTTACTAACCAGAAAATACTTTGAGCTCATCTCCTTTTTCAGAATTTTTTGTGCACAGTAAAGAAAACTGTATATTGTAGATTGTTTCACAAAAAGCAAGACTTTTTCCCGTTTTCTTTAGCATAGAAATGATGATGGAGGCTCGAGAGGAGAGAAAGTATGAAATGAATGGTGGATATGATGAATGGGAGATAAAAGCTGTGTGTAGTAGTGGTAACACAAGCTACACTTTTCCGTTGGTCTCTAAGCTTAACTCTTTGATGGTAGGCGTATATTCACAAGGCACTTTTAGTAAAGCAGATATATAAATATTGTACGGCTATACGCACATTATAGTTTTCGAAGAGTTTGACATTTTACACATATTTTTGGGCTACCACCATCAGTTGTTTGAAATAATAGACGATGTAGAGAGGCAAGAGAATAAAGCAAAGAGGCCTCTCTTTTCTGGACATTTTTGTGGTAATATTCAGTTCTCTCTAGCCGATTTTCCTTGCTGCTCTCATTCCTTTCATTTTAACCAATTGTTAGTATGCACGTAGAAACACATACACACACAGAGCGTTGGATAAAAGACGAAAAGATGTACAACAAAAATGTCTGAATGGTACACAACACACAATATTATGAAACCCTGCTTCAAACAAAGTATGTATATAGATTTTTTTCTTTCATCCCATCACTTTGACTTTAAGTTTCATATCACATTTTACATAAAGCCAACATTCCGGGATTGAATAGAAATACACAATACACAACATAAATTACAATCATCATGCGTATGTCTGTGCAGCGTATTTTTCTAAACATTGTAGTAACGATAATAGGAAAAGTACCTAGTACGTATTCTATATGCAGTTATTATTGTGCCAGGCAGAAGCAATGAGGATGAAAAAGGTGGATTAAAAACTTTTTTTTATTTCGGTAACTCTAATGTGCATGAGCACTTGCTATAAACGTACAATAATCAGGCATATATTTTCGCTTCTCGTGTCTACTTTTACCCATTGAGAGTACATGCAAATTCAGAGTTGTACCATTATAGTAAACCATTACATTTACTATTATTACTACTATGCCATATTATTTGGTTGGCTTGATTTAAAGAACTACTTACTTTTTGTATTGTACATTTACAGCAAACTGACTAGAGGAATACGCAAGACGATAAGTTTAAAAAAGAATGGATGTGTGGGGACATACGAAGCACAAAAAACTCGAGAAATATCTCTCGAGTGTGCGTAGTACAAAAGCGCTCAAACTCTATTTATGAAAGCATGTAAGAATTTGAATATAGGCATCCTGACACAAAAGAAAACAGGTTGCAGGTTTTCCCGTCATCTAGTAACGAACAATTTTGCATGTACTGTGTATATTTTAATATATATAAAAGTGTATAGGTATGGTAAAGGTAAATCCAAAATCCACCAACTACTGGCACGGATCTTTTTCCCTTTCCAATGTCTTTATTCTTCTGCTTCAGTTGATGGAGTGGAAGGAAGGTTGCAAGAGGAACTTGTCAAATCCAGTGAAGCAAGCCAATTTCCGTTTTTATTCAGATTACCATATAAGAAGAGGCTAAGAAAGTAAATGGAAAGACATGGAAAGAGAGACGAATATATACCAAGTTGCTCGTTTGTAAATATGACTTTTGATGAGGTGACAATCTTTCACTGCTGCTACACAGAAGATACCTATTTTTTCAAATATTAGATTCGTTTTTTTCTTGTGACTTTTTTATTGTCATCTTTCCTTGTAGTTGGGCCTAATACTTTCTCAATTCCTTATATGTACCTTGTCTAAAGATGACAAGAATCCTCCCAGCTTCTGGTTAACATGGCCAATTTTTTGCACAATCTTTCCAATCTAATATGAAGCGAGGTTGTGAATACTTTTATATAATGCCATGAAATGGGAAAACTAAGTCTTTTTTTATTTTTGCATATTTTATAAGTATACTTACGTTTCATCTATTCAAAGGAAAAAGTCAAGCGTATATTTAAGCATATTTATTTTCGGCAAAATCACAAACAAGTTGTTTGAAAGTTAGTAAAGCAGCAGCGCAAAATGCTGCTCCACACTGTTGATCAGTAGACCATTCTCTGTATCTACAGCAAAGCGTCACCGTCTTTGTTGGTTTTCCTGCTCACAAATCCCTTCCCTACAGAGAATTTTTGTTATTTTATTCGTTGCGTCATCGACTTCTTTTATAGTTATTTACACTCTTTCGCATTGACTTTTTCCACCTTGTTCTTTAGCTTTTGCTTACGTTTTTACTTTGCCAACTTAATCCATTCCTTGAGAACTAAGAAATGAAAGTAGTTCACCAAGTAAGTACAAGTAAAAAGTTCTTCTAAGTAGAAAAACAAAGTAAGATTTGTGTACTCTTATTTTTTCAGGTATTTCCTCTCCCAATTTTATTTCCTTTTTGTTCCTTCTTATTAAGTGAGACACTAAAAGCACGATTTGTTTTTATACATCGTTATTTGTACGGCTGTCCGTCCGTCCTATGTCCTAATAAAATAGAATAGAATATGCGTTTTTATTCAATCAACTAATCAATAACGAAGTCATGTATGAAACAAGTATTTTACAATATATTATTATGCATACTTGTACATAAACTTTTTGACAAATGCTACTTTGTTACTGAATTTTATGAAAATGAAAGGCATTCGGTTTTTTCTCTTCTTTTGTCTCTGGAACCGTGTTACGGAATCTGTAATAACAACACCTTGTTTTTCCTCCTACTTACTCACTTTTAGGTATATACAACTTTTTCTTTTACAAAACAAAGTTGGCTTTTTAAGGTTTTCCCTAATAATTGCAAAATGTTGTTACATCTTCTCTTTCCTCCTTTACTAAATTCTTGCTTGTTCTCTTGTTTTCTCTTTCCTTGCTGCTGTGTCGTAAAAGCATGTATTTTCATTCTTGTGTTTCCCAGAAAAACAGAAAACCTAAAAAACTAATACTTGTAGTGTGGAAACTGTGCCAAAGACAAGCCACATTCGGACCAGGGTCTAGACCAATATTATGTGTTTTTCCTATCTGTTTTTATTCCTTTTGGCAGGAATTCTAAGTTAAAAAGTTTGATAATAAGTACGACATACAGAAAGCCTATATATAAAGTTTGTATTATACAACCATGAGAGAACTGTATGGCTTTAGAAAAAGTAGTTTTTCACTTGAACACCAAAAAGGAAAAAAAAAAACATCAACTCTTCCTTTCCTAAAACATCACTAGTTGTAAAACAGCGTGAATTTCAAGTTTGGAGTAATATGTATCTGTGGTGTTGGTAGTGGTTCGTATCAAGTTAAAAAGCCGAGCCTAAGCACGTGTAAAACGGAAGAAAGTACATGATTGTAATATTAGTACATCCTAGTTGGTAGCATTGCAAAGGGAAGTATGAGATGGCACGTCCTTATATTCTTTTCTTGTCTTGCCTCCGTTGCTTCTCTTTGTTCTTTTTCATCTTTCTTCTTCTTTTTGTTCACTGCTTTGCTGACACAACGTAGACTTCTAGTGAACGAGAAAAATATATCTATAAAGGAGTAGAAATACTAAGAATACAGAAAGGAAAAGTGAAAGAAAGGAATATTGTTGAAGCCCTAATTTTTCGCATTGAATTGCAAATTTTTTCGTCTTCCTTGCTACCCCTCTCCCAGCCTGTCTCGCTGATGTAATGTATTGTCTTTTGTAATGGTAACATTGTTCGATGCCTAGTTTATATAGTACAACTTTCCTAAAGTGCGTATAGGTATGTATTTATTCTCTGCAAAAGATTTCCCCTTTCGACTTCTAGCTTTCCGTTTGAGAGACAGGAGTGTGCCATGCTCGTCTTTCTCATGTGATTTAACCTGTTCTTTTCCCGTTTGCCTCCGAGTTTCTGTATTTTTTATTCTGGTGCGTGTGTGTGCTACTAGCTCAAGAGGTCTGGGCAAGACTAAAACTCCTCTTTATAGAGTTTGCTAAGCCGGTCTCTTTACTGATGCTGCTGCCTCTTCTCGTTTGACGTGGCACAGTGGCTTGGCTTGTTTTCTTCCTTGCTGAATTACATTACAAAATAGCGTTATTGCGCTCTTCCAAATTCTACAACAACAAGAAATAAGTATAATTCTTGCGGTAACATACACACTTGATAGGAGTTGCTTCTACTTTTATAGAAAAAGTTTGGACTAGTGAGTGCTATTGGTGCGGCATTGCTACTTTCAGAGTACATTTTTGCCACAACACACGAACCTCGACTTCCTCTTTTCGTCTTTGTCCGTGTCTGTTTTTGCCAGCTGAAAAAAAGAGAAATTTATGCCGCCTGAGGCTTCCTTCTGACGAGGGACAACATCATTCTTCAAGAGAAAAATGACTCTTTTCCTCTTTTTCCTATTTTACTACAGAACAGTGGGGAAACCGTAATAGTATGCGCAGTCACTACAACTGCTACTTTCTTGTTTTCCCCTTTTTGCTTTCCGTTTCTTCGCATTCTTCTTCATCGTCCGTCGTCAACAGGACTAACAGTGAAATGGTGGTGTGCCATGTTCAAGACACACTTATTTTACGTCAAGATCATGCCACCATCAAATTTTTGTATGTTGATGGTGAAAGAAAAAGTCGAAAGTGAGAAAGATTTAGAATTCAGATCAAACTCTGAAGTAGTATATAAATTATATGGGGCAGTAGTGGAAAGCACGAAACTTGAATGAAGCAGTGGCGATTCACTATCATTCTCTCCCACTCTCTACTTGACTGCTCTTCAAAAACGGATGTGATGTAAGGAGATTTGTGTGTTTTAGTTATGCTTAGACAGGAAGCACGCATGTAAACCGAAAATATTTTTAGAAAAAGGAGAAAATGAGAGAAAACGTTGAATGGTGGTGAAAGCTCTTTGAAGGCATCTTTTATGCATGTACACAAAAGATACATTATGTATTCGTTTATATGTCAAATGGTCACAGATGAAAAATATGACGAGTAGGTAGGCTAACAAGAGTCTATACAGAAAATAATATATTTGCATATATGTTTATGCTTCTCATGCTCCCAATATTCAGACATCATGTGTGTGGCATTTCATTCTTTGTGATCGTTTTATGTATTAATATATTTTTGCTTCCTAAGAAAGTGAAATTGAAGAGGGCCACTGAACTTTCTCGTCTAGCTAGCTATAATATACTACTTTTATGAACAAGTTTTATGGAAAGTACGTTACGTAAAGTATTACAGGCAGAGGCATACAAAAACTCTAGCAGAGTCCTTAAGGACAGGACGAGGTACTCCACGCATTCGACATACAGTCCGGTTGTGCAAGCGAGCGCACAACCGGGTAGGCAGATGTTGGTATTATTCACGTTGATATGAGATGATGAAGGTATGCCCGTAAATGTATGCAGATTGCCAAAATCAAATATGAATGACATAAAAAGGTTAGGTTACGTACAGTTTACACACAACCAACGTCATCATAACATCAAGACTAGAGAAATGAGGCAAGGGAACGGGATCTTGGAGCGAAATGAAGTTTTTGGCCTTTACATAGAGAACGTTGAATGTTTATCCATACCCATATAGTTCATAGTCTCCTGCTGGTACAATGCTATTTTTCATCTTCATTATTTTGGATAAGGATGCGCTTGATAAATATCAAAGTAAATTACATATATTTAATTTTTTAACAGAGCGGTGGAACATTACATAAAGGCAACTGCGTTTTTTATTAAAAACACAATAAATTGAATAATTTCTCAAGAGAAGATTCACTATTATCAATGCTCCCCTATTAATGTATGCATGTGCATGTCTTGCAAAGCCATTTTAAATTACTGCCATCAGCACTCTTTATAACATTTTAGTATGGAAGTGGTTTCGCTTGCATTTCGTACACTAACTTTGTAAACATCTGTAAACTCTGACTATGGTGTAATAACGTATAAATTTTTTAGTTGTATGTTAAAGTTTATGTTTGCAAGAGCGCTATGTGCACTTTGTGCTGTGTTGTGAATACCGGGAGATGAAAACAATTTAGCAAACTCACGACTATCAGAACGATGATATGAATTTCCATTTCACTCAATCCCATCACCACTTGCATTACATTACTCCCACCATTGTATAATACATAATATATGTATTTATGTCAGAGCCATTTTATGTAACTTTCTTTAAGACCATTATTATGATGGTGGTTATTTATGCCGCGCCATGAATGAGCCATTTCTTTTCCCTTTCTCGTACCAAAGTACCCAAACCATATTACCTATTTACCATATCCTTCAACATCAATTTCATGTGAAGAACTACTTCTTCGTCTCCCTCACTCCTAGATACTTTTTGCTTTACAAAAGTTTGCAGCCAAAAACTCCAAAAGTATACGCCTTAATACCGTCTACATAAAACAAAATTTTTCCATCTTTCCAGCTCTGTGCTGTGTGTGCCACCAACAAAATAAGCGGATACAAACGGAAGGATATAGACGTGCACTTGTGTGAACATGTGATACTTTTCCTTTATGACGTCAGAAAATATTTATACTGTAGAATGTCTTTCTTTCCTTCTTCAAACCAAGTTGAGGTGGGAAATGGGAAATATATAGTGTGCTTCAAGATTAGCTGGGTGGAAAGGAGGAATGATGCCATCAAATATATTATATGTGCCTAGGTAGAAAAAGCAAACAAAAAAGAATGATAGCCCTTTCTGGAAAGAAGACGACAAGATATGAGAAATATGTCATTGAGATATGGTATATTGACACTTGAAATAAGGAACGCGGATATTAGAAAGGGGGAGTGCAAGCGAACGCGAGACGTGACAAATGTCTAATTTTTTCACACTTTAGTTCAGAAAAAAATAATGTACTGTTCAGGAGTTTCATTGTTAGATATTAGCTGTGTGGGTAGTGTGGTATGTGCAATACCTATATAAGATAGTTGATATACAACAACTGATAATAGTGCAATATATTATACCATGGGAAATAATAATAGAAATAGTAGATGGAGAGAAAATATTTTCATGTGAAAAGTGGCCCTCAGTACTACCACTTTTACGTGGAAGCAATGAAGAACAATAACTTGTTTTTTCAAATGCACCAAAAATATTTTTAAAAGAAAAAAATGTAGGAAAAGGGAAAATGTAATAAAATCGGTGGGTAGATATAGACAGATAAAGAAATGTTTATAACTCGAGCTGTACCCGTTTACTCACACACAATCGCAAAACATGTCCCAGACAAGGACGAGCACAGCGATGATGACAAGAAAGAGGGAGAGAGAAAAAATTGTGACTAAACTTGGTTGGAGTTGCCCACATTTTACTCCAGTATCCATTGTAGAGTGCTATTTTTATATATGAAAAAACGAAGGATTCAGGTGGAGAAGGATTGTAGTTGAAACCGTACAACTTTACTCCACTTCACTTACTTATTTCAGTACGCAATAAAAAAGAAGAAAGGAGCGAGGTAATATTCATCTGGGGAGTTATAATGTACAAGCAAGCAGCATCCCAGCTACAGCTCACGACTCTTGCCATAGCTTTATCGACGCCTTTCATTTCATTTTATCCTACATGCCGTCGTCGTCACCGTCATTGAAATTGCTGCTGCTGGTTTTCAGTTTTCATTTCCAACTACAGTCTATATACAGGATATAGGATCAAAGATGCATTTTTCAGGAAATAGAGACGACACACAGAGAAAATGTGCTTTGATGACGATGTGATATGATATGAGCATTCACCGTTTTTCCGACTCTCGCTGTTAAAGCTGCAGCTCAACATTCTTTTTTTTGACGATGATGACGACAATGATGATACGATAAAACAATGTAGTTTCTTATTTTAAAAACAAATTTTTTCTAAAGAGGCAGTTGTAGTTTGTCTACGGTGCGTGGTATGATATGGCAAGGTAGCATATAAAAAGTTTGCAGTCGACTGAGGAGACTCGGTGACTGAAAATTTCACCAGAGAAATAAAATGAAAACGTCATCACAGTATGAGTGAAACAGCTATCTTTGTGTCCTCATTTACTGGTAAGGTGTAGGAAAGTATATATAAAGTCGTTGTTTCTCTTTGTGCACAAGCATGGAGAGGTATATTGCTTGAAGGTAGAGGCAGAACCAACTGTGGTGATGATGATAGCCATCGTAAGGATTTTAGATGACACTTGAGCAGACAGAAAAAATGTGTGTGATATTTTTATTCCAGCGGTGTGTGTAAAGCTGCAGACCAGGTTCGGTCCACAGTGTGGACTCCACACAATCTAAAAATGTGGAGTAGCAACGAGCAAGGTTTTTCAGGCAATAAGTCTCTGGATGTCCATTGACTCAGTCCTTTGGTAAAGTTAAGTACCTTTGTGCTCTGCTATATCTACTAATCCATATTAAAATAAACTATCAAACTATTCTTCCCCATCGTTTAATGTTTAATGCACAAAATCGTCTTATATGGCTTGTCGTAAGTATGGCACATCCAAGTATTATTGCACAGGTTACATTTGAATGGAAATGTGTCTCTTGGTCTTCAGGAGGAAAGAAAAAGTGTTCGTTATGTTACAGTTATCTATCAACAAATAAGGGCCCGCAATAATGCAATAAAGGCAAAGAAGGGAGAATTAATGACTCTCCAGCCAGCAGACGAGAAGGAAAAAGAAAAAAAGTACCACGTTTTGTCTGTTCTGTTTGTGTTGCAGCTTACTTATTCAATTTTATCGCTCGTAGGCATCTTGTCGTATGGAGGGATCTTGTCTGAAGAAGGAATCTAGCAATTCTAGCTTTATTTTTATTTTTCGAGATTTAAATGTAAATGGAAATTACATTCTCTAAACAAACATAGCACACAGTACGACATGCTATAGACTTCCAAAAATAAGGATAATTGATGTATTGTAAGGAGCTAAAATACAAATTGTTGCTTCAGTTTTTGAATTAAACGAGAATAATATATTCCCTTTGATCTTGAGGCATTTTTTCTGTTTTCTATTTAGAATAGGAGACACAGACATACATATATACTTCTTTATATTTGTAATAGCTACTGCATATATTTTTAAAGTAAGTACGTCAAATATATTATGGAAAATTGTTATGATATTTTGAGAGATGATAGCACTCACTCCACTCATGTTGGAGCACTCTGTGCGAGTCGTCGTGTGTGTGACTGCGTACTCCGCTGCTGCTTTTATCTCGTTCTATGTGTGTGAATAATAGGGCAAATAAACAAGGAGACAAACAAACCAGATCTCTTTTTCCTCAAATGGTAAATGTTCTTTGCTGTTTTGAGGATTATGATAAGTAAGACGAGAGGAGATAGGCATCATCTGGGTCTGCTTATGAAAGAAGAAAGGCTCGTTCACACAACTCCATTGCTTTTCCACTACTACTCCCATTCCTGTAATATAATGGTAGTTTTGTAAGTTGTAATAATAATAATACATAATACGCATTCCTTCCTTGCCCTAAATGAATGGATTCTGCTCGTTTGCTGTGGTGTGGCTCTGGCACTCGGCGTACTACTGCATGTATACATTTCCCTTGCATGCAAGCCGCTTTTGAGGCTCCTCTAAGGCTCATTATTGCTCGCAGCTACTACTGACGCTACCATTAGGTTCATTCTTAAATATGTTTACGGATATGTTTTGTAGAAGAAAATATGAGCAAGGGTAATTGAAAAGTGTCGTTTTTTGGAAATGGGATCATGTCAGGTATAATATCATATAAACTTTGATAGGTCATACAGAACACATAATTTTATGTAGAAGCAACATCAGGAAAAGCTGCAGGGAGGATTAAGTTTACTATTTCAAGTTTTTGTTTGGGGGAGAGGATTATGTTGCAATGCAGCATTGCTAAAGCCAGGAAGCATAATATTAAAAAAGTAGATAGATGAATCGTCGACATCAATAAATTGTATCATAAAAGAAGAGTGGGCGAGTAAAATGCAACATGATATTGGTAACGATCCAGATTTAGTAGGTTTTTATTTGGTAAAATATTAAAGTGAATAATGCTGCTGGGTTGCGTTACAAATACTAACTAAACTTACTTTTAATAATAACGAGAATCAACAACAATGAGTAACTGTTTATTAGCTAGCTGCGGTAACAACAAACCACGAAAAGTTATATATTGTAATGGTTTTAACGCTAAGCTATTTACACCACAACATCCGCAACTCAAGTTTAACTTTCTGTTTGCATTTCATATGTTACGGTTTCAACACTAATACAGTTAACTGTGTTGTTTTAATGAATACTTCGTAGTCCATCTCTCCGTCTGTTTTTCACCTTTAATTAACTTCTCCCCGCCCAGCTTGTTTCCTTCACTTAATTGAAATTTAATCTTTCATCTCTCATTTAATATTTTTAACCTTTTTTGGTGGTTGGGACTCTTGTTAGAGTAATAACTCATTTTAGAGGTTCTATAATTATTTTTTGCGGATGAAAAGTGAGTAATCGAATAAGAACAAGAGGCATAAGAGATAGAAAGGATGTACATATAAAAGTTTTTTAAAATCATGACACAGTGTCTGGTAGCTTAACATATAATATGCAGTTTTTAAATTAACTAAAAAGAGTATACTTTTGTTTGTTCTACAGGTGCCAGAATATGAAGTTCCAAGAGATGACCTATTTTCATCTACAGCATCACCAGCGACAAGAGATCCGGTGCTCACAGACTAACAAGACTCATACAGCACACTACCTACTAGCACGAAAACCAGAGAACAAGCACGAAGAAAATATCCGACATATACTTTACACCCTACAGTCCTTTATATCTGCATGCACACCATCATCCATTGCTGATAGCAGACTCTTTCACTGGAAGTGCCAGTAGGAGAATAAACAACAAGAGTATATACCATCCTATAAACATATTACCCATACACACAAAACGACGCAACATGAGCTACGCCACTACTCATCTCGCATACTAATCTTTGCAACAACTATTTATAGTGCTAACACGATGGTGGAACTATCAAACAGGGAAAGTAGACGGACTGACTCCATTTATGTTTTTGGATCAAAAGGAAAAGAAATGCTCTTGTGCTGGTGATGATTATGAGAGATGAATGGAAATGAATGAATGTCTACACAAATGTTCCATGTGTGTGTTTGTTGTTGGAAAATGGAGTAATGTGCTAATTAAATGCATTTACACCAAACTGAGCATCATCGTGTGATGATAATGTTTTGTATGCCTATACCTGTTTCCATATGCTTGGCATATTTTCTACCAGCTCCTTTCCCATTCTTTCTCCATTTCCCAGCGTCATCCGACTCGAAATCAGCAACACCATCATCTCCTTCCCGTGGTTTTATATTGAGCAAAGTTTGCAAAATGGAAAGAGAAAACTTTTTCCACGAAAACAAACCAATGTCAGCGTAAACACACATGAATATTATTAATATAAACCAACAAGCTTATGCAACATCACTGTTATGTACATTTATAAGGTTGAGCAATACTTTTGTACCCCACTACCTACTTTTCCGTTGCAACTTCTGTTGCTCATCATCATGTGAAGCATGAAGTTTATTAAGATGAGAAAAACGAAGTAAGGAAAAATGAGGTAAGTACAGAGAAAAGTTCATGGTGTGCAAAAACGAAAATAGGAAATTCCTTTGTCCTTCATATTTTCGCACACTGACCGTGGAAAAAGGATTCACGGAGGTATCTATTACATACAAGAGAATGAAAAAGCACTGAACCAGATCAGAGTGGTAAAGAAAGAGCGATGGGTGTAGTATATTCTTCCCTTATAAAATGTACAATGATATTTGGCAGCGTTTTTGTGAGACACCATATTTTGATGGACAAGGCCAAGTGAGGTACTGTATATGTGTGTGATGTAAAAAAGCTAACAAAAATTCTGGTGATGATGTATGATGTCGTGTTGTCGACAAACAACGAAGGAAAATAGCTAAAGTATTTTAGTACTCAACTCACTTATAAATTAGTACACCTACACACTGTTACCACCATTTCAACTCTCACTTTCTCTACCCACGTATTACTGTTTCCTATATCCATACTTATGTAAGTGTAAACAATACAATAATCCTAGAGAAAAGTTGTGTTGTAATCGTACTAGGTACTTTTGGTATAAAAGAAATGTATTACATAGTCATTAAGTAAGCCTTCCTGTTTTGTAATAGTGTATACATATAGTTGATAGAAGTATATCAAATGGATGCACACCATGGACATTCTTGCTTATAGAAGGATAAAAAAAGTCGTCATGCTATGTCCTTCACTTTTTGCTTCAAGTATCAAGATTACCATCACTAACCAAACCACCACCAAATTTTACTACCCACTACTGATATACTATAAGTACCAAAGACCAACGGCCATACACTGAAATAAACGGTGTATACAGTCAAATAATTATAGTTTTATATGTTCACGACATATGCACGTACCACGGTATAAATATAACACCGACGGCAGCTTCGCCTTTGTCGCTTTGAAAAGAAAGGAAGGAACCGGAGCGGAATACAAAAGTAGGAGAAAGAAGAAGAAAAGAACGGAGAAAGAAAAATACAATGTAGGAAAAGCAAAGAGAAAGGGTGAGTGAGTGGAGTGAAGAAGGAAGAGGGAATAGTGCTAAGGAAATACTCATGTATGCATCTTTTATTTTTACGGACAAGTTGCTATTGCTGTAAACAGATCTCCTTGAGTACGACTGACTGAACTAAACGAATCACGCAAAGTAACATAATATATTATTATTTCTATATCGTATGTATATGCTTATGTGTTAGTTGTATGTTCATAGATATTAGTTGTACTAAAAAACCTTCAAATACGGAAATTTATAATCGTCAGGCTTACCGAAAATAATACAATCATAATACTATTTTATAACATTTCATCCAGCAATTCCGATTATTGATGTTCTTGTATAATATGTAAGTACACGTGACATTTATAAAAAGATTTCCACCGATACATAATACAGTGTATGTATTTATGTATGACGGCAGAATGTTTGGGAAAACCGTGAAGTGAAAGTAAATAAAAATCAGAGGAAAGAATAGAGTGGGGGAAATGGTGATTCAACATTTCTATTCATTCACCTTGCATTCTTCCTTTGACTTCTCAGAAAATTGAACGAATCTCTTGATGACGCGGTTTCTGTATGTATTTATTTAACAATTCGCTGTATATTTTGGTGTGTATAATAAATAATTTAGCTTGTCAAAAAGAAGTAATGTGGCGTTTTTATATTATACGCCAGTATCGGGGCTCGGGTTGTCGTGTAATATAATAGATAAGCAATTAATAAACTAA